>JACEVL010000260.1:745000-834772 GCA_020284085.1 Aporrectodea caliginosa | reverse complement strand
AGTCAACATAATTTGCAATAAACTTGCAATGGTACAGTAAGCATTCGTACCAATGTTGTTGTGTTTATTATTCACACTTATTATCACATTGATACAATAAGCTGCATAGTCATCATAACTTGTCCACATTCTATGGTTCAAAACCACAACAATAGAAATTCGTTTGCCGGTTGTTTGCCCATTCCGTTCCGATCGTTTACCAACCAGAACTCTATCTGATTCTAAGGACCTGTGTCTCTAACTTCACTGTAGGAAGCGTATCCGCCATCATCGATTTCACCGTATGCGTCGTATTCTGAATTGCAGGTGGCGCCATTTCTTCGCAAGTGGCTCTCTGGGTAATCAACATATTCGTCTTCTGCTGTCGTTCTTCTTCCTAAAGGTTAAAATAAAATATATGAACACCAGCAATTATTATATGGGGCTCTTCTGGATGATTATGTTATCACGGCTTGGTTTGGGGCGTCCTCGGTGGATGCTTTGTAAATTATACACCGGTGCTATAGAAATTGCAAATTAGTAGTAGTAGTAGTAGTAGTAGTAGTAGTAGTAGTAGTAGTAGTAGTAGTAGTAGTAGTAGTAGTAGTAGTAGTAGTAGTAGTTGTAGCAGTAGCAGTAGCAGTAGCAGTAGCAGTAGCAGTAGCAGTAGCTGTAGCAGTAGCAGTAGCAGTAGCAGTAGCAGTAGTAGTAGTAGTAGTAGTAGTAGTAGTAGTAGTAGTAGTAGTAGTAGTAGTAGTAGTAGTAGTAGTAGGCCTAGTAGTAGTAGTAGTAGTAGTAGTGGTGGTGGTGGTGGTGGTGGTGGTGGTGGTGGTGGTATATTAGTGGTAGAAGCAGCAGCTGCAGCAGCAGTAGTAGCAGTGGTAGTAGTAGTAGTAATAGCAGTAGTAAGACTAGTAGAGTGGTAGTAATACTAATGATGATGATGATTAAGATGATGATGATGACGACGACGATGGTGACGATGATGATATTGATAATAATAGCAATAATGAACATTTCCTTTATGTAACATTTTATTTGCACATTTTCTGTTTACAAGAAGAATAGAATGTTCAATATCTGCATTCCGAAAGAGGTAGCCATGGTAAATGTATGATACTTTTCTCGCCTTCTGCAGGAATATAAAAGGCATAACTCCTGATTATCTACTAGGAAATATATCCTAAATAGCCTCAGAGGAAGAAGATCTATAATATCCACCAAAATATTCATATTGTCGTGATTTGAGCGCAATACAAGAAGGCAGAAGCAGAGATTGGCGGATGTTCCTACTTTGTGCTTTCTTCTGCATTCGATGAAGCAGAATCGCGACAGAAACGATTGACACTAGCAAGACTGCTGCGGGTAGGCTGAACATCACAATCTGGAGCAACGCGCCTCCTATCGTAAAAGCACATCAGATCAATGATGGGAGCATAGAGCAGTTTAAAAACGTTCGTGGCTCCGGTGTCATAGTGTAGAAGACATTAACATCAACGCTATATAAATTTTGATTGATTGATTGAACAGAGTGAACAGACGTCTTCTGCCTTTTTATAGGCGCATAAAATTAATTAACAATACCTTCTGATCTTCACTAAACTATTTCATGGCGTCCTATCTAACACAATGCATCGATAGATGGTCGCTTCATATGAAACTGTAGTCAAGCGCGTAAACTGTTAACTGTAAGAGAAGATCAGACGAAATCCAGTAGGTAAGAGATACGAAAATTTAGGCTATAGCGCGAAGCACTATTAAAAGGGAAATAACAATTTAAATATGAGCGATATATATTATTATACATACATATATAGTATATATATATAACACCAGTTTTTGGATGTAAATGAATTGAAAACAGAAATAAGAGGTTCAAGCTTTACCATTGGTTGAACAGATTTTCTGTGGATCTATGTTCCAGCTTCCACTTCGACAAAATAATTTTGTGACATTCACATTGTTTGGACAAACAACGTTATAACCTTCGCTGGTTCGATCCATTTTAGCGTTATCTGGCAGAGTAAATTGCGAACAAGGAAATCCTGAAATTAGAAAATTCAAAACGCGTCTTCCTAGACATACATTGGCGTAGACCTAACAATTTTAAGTGGAAATTATATCCTCTGTCTATTACTGACATGAGACGAAATCCACACAATATACGGCATTACAACTCAAAATAAAGGAAATTTGAAAATATATACCCTACTCCTGCAAAGTTCAGAAGTGCACACTTGCCGGGGAACAGGACATATTGGTCATCAACACACTGAAAGTTAAGTGAGAAGAATTATTATTCAAGACCTTAAGAGAATGATACACAGACATCTATATCCTGGATAGTAGGCTATACCGTAGCGAGTGGGTTCCGGCGGTGTCATTGAACGGGGCGCAACTCAAAAGGGAGCGCAAATTTTGATTCGGAATTTTTTAATTGTTAAACTAATTACTTTATCTTGTAATATGAAATAATCCATCAAAAATGAAATAAATGTAAAAAATTTAAATAATAACAAGTAAAAGTGTAGGCCTGCATATAATTATATCATATGTCTACTATATTTATAGATGGATATAATTATGTGCAGCGATGTTTAAAAATTGTCGTTGACTCGTTTGGGCCTATTAGTCAATCGGCGTTCACAACTTTTACACTACAGTACAATGCATCGTATATCTATATATTTTCATTTGTTTTCACAACATCTATGTTTTACGAATTTTGCATAATTTACATCATCACAAGCTGTCAGCTTTCAACAGAAATATTATTTACTTTTAATTTGAAATATGTAACGGGAAAAAGTATATATATTTTAATGAATTTAGCCTTATAACTTCTTTTTACTTTTCTTGAACCATGAGACAAGAATACTTGTCGAGCTTGTCAATTATTGTGTCAATTGAATATAATAAATTACAGCCAATTCTCTTATTGCATTGTATTGTATCTATTAATTTATATAGCGCCGCTCGCAGCTGCAGTGGCAATTCAGTAGCGCTAACAGTGCGAGAACCCCTGGAGAAGAAGAAGGTTTCGAGGAGGGAGAAGACTGGCTGTTTAATGTAGAGTTAGAGCCCTTCTCATTCGTTGCCGCATCCTGCTTATAATTGTTCCTGTCTTGATAAGTTCCCAGTAGTCACCTTGGCTATAGTCTTCCGGGGAAGGCCGGACCTCTTCTAGGATAGGTCTGAGTGACACGTGCTTAAATTACTGTGCTCGCTACATAAACTAGCTGTTGTACGGGTTCAGCTCACCAGGTATGATCGTTTTTTATATAGTTTGCCAATTATTTTTAATGTAAATTATTATTATCCAGGGAACGTACTATTGAAGCGAATTACGTATCATGAATAGCATTGTCATTATGAGAATTATTATTAAGTTTAGTACGTTGATAGTGTTAGCTCATTATTACTGGAGATGTATCTCTCAGGGAATAGTGCAATACTCGTTCGTTGTGTCTGAGTTAAGAAATATTTGTGAAACAAAGTGGCTATTGCTTCCACGGGAGTTAAGTTTCTTCAGGCTTAATCAGTTCCTGAATGAATAGGCTAACAATATACCCCGTGATCTATCGAGTCGAATGCTATACGGTCGACTTGGCTCGGCCGACGATCGACTTGATCGACTAGCCAACCTCTCGTCGATTTCATCGACTTTTGAAATAAACGATCGACTTGGTCGACTTTTGCTGACTTTGACTGTAACCTCCTGGCTAAAATTGCTGACGACTGTTGCATTCTTATATTCGAGTACCTAAATTACTCAGGAATTTCAACTGCACACTAATCCTCAAACTGTAATTTAACTGGTAAATAAAATTTCAGGTATTACAATATCGTTGGATGTTTACTTGTAAGTAATAAGCCTCACTGTCGCCGTCAACTCGATCAGCTAGGCAGCTAGGCTACAAGGAAATCTCATACACTACGGTACAGAAATTAGTGCCAGCTCAACAAATAACAGCAGTTGAGGATGTGTAGTTGTCGCGTGAGGAAGTCGACGACAACGACGAAAGGGCATCATCATCAGGATAATGTCGTCGTCGTCGAGATGGAACAATGACGGACGAAAGCCAGTCCTCACTGAGCCAGCAACAACGACACCACTCGAACGAGGTGTAACGAGACACCATTCTAGCGGCTCGGCAGACGAGCGGTGAAAGTGACACGAGTCATGGCATTCATAAGACGCCGGGGGGTGCATGCCTCCGACGATGTAGCGGCTCGGCAGACGAGCGATTGAAGTGACACGCGGCAAAGTGACACGCATTGACATTAATGAGGCGTGGGGAGGGCAGAACACGGGACGCTGAAAAGCGATACTTAAGAGAACATAGGACACAGAGGGAACACTCTTACTTTGACTTTGGACTTGGAGCAGAGGTTGCTGAGAGCTGGGCAGAGCGATCGAGCGACGCGACATCTGAGGAAGTAGGGTCCGTCAGATTCAGAGACTGACGAAGGAACGATCTGGGGAGGAGGCCGTGCGAGGCAGGAAGTGAGATAGTCTGTAGTAAGATCGAACTAGGGTCGTTACTTAGAAGTTCCGTGAAGTTAATGTACGCCTTTGTAGTTTAATTAAATTCTTATCTTAATCAAACACAGTTCGTCGTGAGTCTTCTTTAGAAAGTTAGGCACGCTTTATCAATAGGTGCAATTAAAAGAACAAGTGAGAAGAAGGTCGACCTCGCCACTCGGTAAACACACGACAGGCGACCTTCAATCACGACATTGGCGCAGTCGACAGGATTTCAATCGAGGACGTCACGACCAGCAGCGGAACCAGGAACGGAAGAACCTCAACAGATCGGGACCAGCGGCGAGTACAACCCCTCGCAACTGGAAAAGACGAGTGCCGGAATCCTAGGACGAAGGACTCGAACGGACCGACAGCAACAGGCAAGGACGAGGAGACGAGGAACAAGAGTGCCAGCGGACGACCGGCCATCGCTAGCAACGACGGACGGGAGTGGCAACGGAGGACAGCGGATCAACCAAGATATCAAAAGACGGAGCACGCTCGACGTACACAGAGGGTAAGTCCTTACTGGTAGTCGTGGAAATCTGTGAGATTGCGGTTGAGGTCTGGATAAGGATTGGCGTGCGAATAGCCGAGGCTTTGCGTAGCTCCTTTTTCTTATTGCTGTTCTTGTTGTGTGCGTGGTAGAATTATTGTTGGTTGTATGGTAGAATTTTAGGACATTGTTTTCTTTGATTTCTGACCATCGGTGACTCTCCTCTTACTTACTTATCGTTTTCTATTAGTGAGCGGACTGTTAGAAGATGGATAAGTTGTCGGTTGGTAAAAGAGTGAAGGTGCAGAATATGCCCCATCACAGGCTAGTCGCTTATCTAATGAAGATGGGACTAGGAGAGGAGGAATTGGATTCCATGAGTATGGACCAACTCCGAGAGGCAAGTGCCGAAATAATCGTTTCTGGACGGGAGACCCCGCCAGAAATAAGTGAGGAAGGAAGTACGGGTAGTGTAGAAAGTAGCATTAGCGCGGCAGTACAACTGCAGCTGATCGAATTAAAACGATTAAAATACGAGAGAGAGGAGGCCGAGCAGCGGCGGAGAGAAGAAAGAAGAGAAGCGGAGAGGGAGGAGGCCGAGCAGCGGCGGAGAGAAGAAAAGGAGGAAGCTGAGAGGCTGAGGCTTCTCGACGAGCAGCGGCGGAGAGAAGAAAAGGAGGAGGCCAAGAGGCTGAGGAGAGAAGAAAGGGAGGAAGCTGAGAGGCTGAGGCTTCTTGACGAGCAGCGGCGGAGAGAAGAAAAGGAGGAAGCTGAGAGGCTGAGGCTTCTTGACGAGCAGCGGCGGAGAGAAGAAAAGGAGGAAGCTGAGAGGCTGAGGCTTCTTGACGAGCAGCGGCGGAGAGAAGAAAAGGAGGAGGCCGAAAGGCTGAGGAGAGAAGAAAAGGAGGAGGCCGAGAAGCTGAGGCTCCTTGAGGAGAAGCGGAGGAGAGAAGAAAAGGAGGAAGCGGAGAAGACAGAGAAGGAAATCCGAGAGGCAAGGGAAGCAGAGAGAAGAGACAGGGATGAACGGGATTATGGTTTAAGACATTCGATCGTAGGACGGATGAAAACCTATAGTGAAAGTTTGCGGGGACTCCTACCCAAATTCCCAAACGACCATGCGCAAATCCCTGGGTTTTTCGTGCACTGCGAAAGACTGTTCGACTCTTGTGCTGTCCCAGCCGACCTTCGCAGTAGATTACTATTGACATGTCTAGACACCCAGGCCAAATCACTAACGGCCAGACTCACACAGGAGGAACTCGATAATTATGGTAGTCTAAAAACCTTCTTATTAAGAGAGTTCAAGGTGAGCGCAGTCTCTTTGAGAGAGCGATTTATGAACGCCAAAAAGGCGCCAGATGAATCGTATACTACATTAGCTTCGAGATTACATAACCTACTCTCGTACTATTTGCAAGATCGTCAGGCATTGACTTTTGATGATGTTACGAGCCTTTTGATCGCTGACAAGATGAAGGAAATGTTGCCTAGAGGATGTCTGAACTTCATCCTCAGTCAAGAACATCAAACATGGTTAGGACATAGAGATTTAGCTACAGCGGCCGACACTTATACCGCCACACACCCCTGGGAAAACGACTATGTAAGACATGGTCCAGGCACAAGTAAGACGGAGTCACGCTACGCGAAAGCGCCAGCGCCTCCACAGACGACAGCTAAACAAACGGACAAATGGACTGACCGACAGGGAGGGACACAGACAAATAACAGGACTGACGGACGTCCCACCCCCGAAGAGATTAGGAGACGAGGCCTTTGCTTTCTGTGTTTATCTCCAGATCACAGGGCCAACATGTGTACGAAGAGTAAACAGAACAAAGGCAAACAGGTGAATGCATGCGCAGTTCAACCAACCGTGTCCAATGCAATAGACAGACAGGGAGGTAGACAAAGCGGGGCGCAACAAGACGGACTGCCTCTGGCCCAGGAGTTAAACCGGCACGCATGGCCGACAAGTCCGGAATGCATTGACGTGGAGGAGACGTATGTGAGGGAGTACATGGAGGTGTACATCCCAGGACTCCCAGTCACATCAGCCTTGATCGATAGCGGTGCCGAATATAATTGCGCACGTGCTGATCTAATCAGGCCGCTCAACCTACCTGTAGTTAAACAAATAGAGGTGAAGGGTCTGAATGGACGACCCATGATTGTGGACGTGGTGCGGCTGAGACTAAAGGGGTCTCAGGCCGACGAGAACGGGGAAGGGGAGGTAAACTACGCCCCCGATGTGCGGATATGGGCGGCGCTCATCAAAGACCTTAATGAACCGTTAATTATCACGCCCACCACAGCCGACCTGCTGCGCGAGACAGCACTGTACTCGAGGCACGCGGTAAACGCACCTGAAATAGCCCAAATTTCAGAGGTGCAAGCGGCCACAAGTGCAGAGACAGGAGAGGAAGAAGAGGGAGGGGAGGAGGTAGAGGGACTGCGGTCACTGATAGGAGAAGGCTTCTTCACTGTCGCCCAAGTGAACAGTGATAGCACAATAGGAACCAGTCCCGAAGAGCAATTCTTCAATCCAGAGATACCACCCCCACCCAGAGAAGAGGCCAAAGTAAGCAGAAACAGGCTGGCGGCCGAACAAGCACAATGTTCGACCTTAGCACCATTCTTGGCCCATGGGAAAAACGAGGCAAAGAACTTCTTCGTGGAAGATAATTTGCTCTTCCATAAAGACAAAATAGCCGGACATTCGGTGAAGCAACTTTGCTTGCCCAAGGAGAGAATAGACAAAGTCTTAAGCTTAGCCCATGACGCTGCGTTCGCAGGTCATATGGCGCTGAAAACGACTAAGGACCGAATTAAGCTGAATTTCTGGTTTCCCAACATGGAGAACATAGTGAAGGAGTATTGCGAGTCATGTGACATATGCCAAAGGCACGCGCCGCTGCGAATAGCGCAGCGTGTCCCCATAACTCCTATCCCTCGCAACGACGAGACCAGATTCGGTTGTTTGGTGGCCGATTGTATTGGGCCCATAGTAACAAACGTGGACCCTACAAGCCCAAAACCAGAGTACAATTACGCTCTCGTTGCGGTCGACCAATTTTCAAGATGGCCGATGGCCTATCCTCTAAAGGCATTGACGGCAAAAGCGACATGCGATGCCTATATGCAAATCTTCACGACCTTTGGCTTTCCTAAAACCATTCGGTCGGATAATGGGTCGAATTTTAACAGCAAATTGACCCAAGAGTTTCTACGGCGTATGGGATGTTCACCACGCTTCGGGCCAGTCGCACATCCCGAGTCACAAGGTCTAGTGGAGCGCTGTAATGCAACACTGAAGACCATGATCCATAAATTGGCGGAAGACAACCCGAAGGGGTGGCACAAACTGCTGCCTTATGTGCTATGGAGCCTAAGGGAACGTCCATCTGCAACCACCCACGTGAGTCCCTACACCCTGGTATACGGTACACTACCCAAGGGACCACTATCTGTCCTTTCTGAGGAATGGGCAGGGGAGCGGGATGCCCCATTAGATCTGGGCGCAGGTGCCGCAGCCTATTTGGACCAATTAAGAGACAACCTCGAAATGTCCAAATTGTATGCTGAGTATTACTCAGACATCGAGCAGCAGCGCTATGCTACTCATTACAACCTGAGAAGTATGGACAGGCGGTACGAGGTGGGGGATAAAGTCATCATCCAGTCACCGGAGGCACGGGGGGCGAAGAAAGACGGACAATGGCAAGGGCCGGCCGTCATCACCCAGGTAAAATCACCCTATACATACATCGTGGAGAGGGAGGGTAAGAGCCGCCTATTACATGCGAATCGAATTCGCAAATACAATGAAAGGATACAACAAGCGTTGGTCAACAATTGTTCGATTCTATTCGAGAAGGACGAAGACTTTGGTCACGTGGAAGCGGTGGGGAGCTTCGACACTAGCCCGTCACGGCCCAGTGCACAAGTAGACCCTAACGCCGTTGCACACTTAACAGTACCCGAACGGAAACAGCTGTTTAATCTGTTAGACAGGTTTCCAGACGTCTTTTCAGACAAACCAGGTTTCTGTCCCATTCTAGAGCACACAATCACAGTTAATACGGATTTCAGGCCGAAGAGTCTGCGAGCCTACAAGGTGCCGGAATTGCTCAAACCGGAAGTGGAGAAGCAGATCCGTGAACTTTTGGCCCTAGGCATCATCATTCCCTCTCACAGTGAAATGTCTAGTCCCGTCGTGTGCATTGTGAAGAAGGGAGGTCAAGGCGGTCTAAGACTGGCCATTGACTATAGATATGTAAATAAGTTCTCGGCGGGTGATGCATATCCCACCCCCGATATCCAGGAAGTATTACAGAAAGTAGGAAGTGCAAACTTCATATCCTGCTTTGACGCCCGTCAAGGCTATTACCAAATTGGGCTCCACAAGGACTCTCGCTGGTTATCCGCTTTTGTCTGCGACGCTGGCCTATTCGAGTTTGTACGGTTGCCTTTTGGTTTGAAATCGGCCTCAAATTCATTCATTCGGTGCATGTCGAAGATCCTCCATCCCATTCGTGACTTCACTGAGACGTTCGTGGACGACATGGCAGTGCATTCGATGACGTGGCCGGAACACATGAAACACCTCGAGAAATATCTGACGACTATTCAACAGTCGGGGCTAACCCTGAATATTAAAAAGAGTTCGTTTGCTAGGCAACAAACAACGTTTGTTGGCCACCTAATTGGATCAGGGAACATTAAGCCAGACCCTCTAAAAGTCGCAGGTCTGGGGAAAATCAGTCGACCCGAATCCAAAAAGGACATACGTAGAATAATGGGATTTTTCAGCTATTTTCGGAACTTCATCCCTAATTTAGCTGAGACAGCCAAAATCCTCACTGACTTGACCCAGAAATCAGTGCCCGCGAAGATACCCTGGCGTATCGAACACCAAAATGCGCTAGATAAACTTACGCACGATTTGAACAACGCCGTATGTTTGCAGACAATCGACTACAGTAAAGAGTTCGGTCTATCAACTGATGCTTCAGACAAAGCAGTCGGTTGCTGCTTGTTCCAAGTGCAAGAGGATGGAACAGAACGTCCTATATGTTTCGCGAGTTCTAAACTAGACGATACTCAAGCGCGTTGGTCCACGGTAGAACGTGAAGCGTATGCCGTGATCTTTGCATTGAAGAGATTTAGGAATTGGATTTTTATGTCAAAGACCACCCTCTATTCTGATCACAACCCCTTGACTTTCCTAACTGCTTCTACGCCTACAAGTGCTAAACTTGCGAGGTGGGCTTTAGCCCTCCAGGACTTCGATATCTCTTTCAAATATCGACCTGGATCCTTGAATATTCCCGCTGATCTTTTGTCCAGACTATGATTGAGGAGCAGGCGGACTACCATGTAGGGCACCGCAAGAGCTGTAAATATTAGTTTCTAACTGTGCTGTTATTTTTGTATTTTCACGGGAACAACGCGGTCACGGTCTGGAGGAAAACCGACGGAGGGAACGACATCATTCTCAGCCGGGAGGCGAACCAATGACTGGCTTTGTCCTCCCCGGGAAGGGAGGTGTCGCGTGAGGAAGTCGACGACAACGACGAAAGGGCATCATCATCAGGATAATGTCGTCGTCGTCGTCGAGATGGAACAATGACGGACGAAAGCCAGTCCTCACTGAGCCAGCAACAACGACACCACTCGAACGAGGTGTAACGAGACACCATTCTAGCGGCTCGGCAGACGAGCGGTGAAAGTGACACGAGTCATGGCATTCATAAGACGCCGGGGGGTGCATGCCTCCGACGATGTAGCGGCTCGGCAGACGAGCGATTGAAGTGACACGCGGCAAAGTGACACGCATTGACATTAATGAGGCGTGGGGAGGGCAGAACACGGGACGCTGAAAAGCGATACTTAAGAGAACATAGGACACAGAGGGAACACTCTTACTTTGACTTTGGACTTGGAGCAGAGGTTGCTGAGAGCTGGGCAGAGCGATCGAGCGACGCGACATCTGAGGAAGTAGGGTCCGTCAGATTCAGAGACTGACGAAGGAACGATCTGGGGAGGAGGCCGTGCGAGGCAGGCAGTGAGATAGTCTGTAGTAAGATCGAACTAGGGTCGTTACTTAGAAGTTCCGTGAAGTTAATGTACGCCTTTGTAGTTTAATTAAATTCTTATCTTAATCAAACACAGTTCGTCGTGAGTCTTCTTTAGAAAGTTAGGCACGCTTTATCAATAGGTGCAATTAAAAGAACAAGTGAGAAGAAGGTCGACCTCGCCACTCGGTAAACACACGACAGGCGACCTTCAATCACGACAGTGGCATTCATTGTTAAGAAACAGATACGTCAAGACTCGTGACGTAAGTTACTATAGTAGTCTGTAGTGCTTACTGCATAATGGTTGCCTAATGGCATGGATCAAAACTGTTCAAAATTTAAAAAAAATATTAATGTCTTCCGCCCCCACCAGAAGGCCAAAGTTACAAGACAAAGCTTTTTTCGAGAAAATTGTAGGTTTTCTTGTAAAATATTATAATTGAAAACTAATTAACTGCCATTCCCCCTCAAAGACCGACCCACACCTCAGCGTGGTGAGGGGGTGTTAACAACTCAGTAGGGGATTGCCTGCAGAGGCTATGCCATCAGTGGTGAAGGCCAAGCTGAAGTACCACCTAGGGCGCTACGCGAGGTGGAAAGGCTCTGCAGGAACCCTGAAAGGTTGGCTAACGTGGGCGGCAAAGGCCTGGGCAGCAGCAGGTCTTGTATCATGGTAAGGCGGAAAGATTAAAAAAGATGCATCTCCAAGAAAATTAAATATAGAGAATTTAAAAGGAGTAAAGGCAATAGAATACGCAATAGAAGTAAAGAATAGATTTGAAGGACTGGAAACAGAAACAGAAGAAAGAACACCTGAGGAATTATGGGAGACAACCAAAAAGATTCTGCTAGAGACAGCTCAAGAAACGATTGGATATAAAGAGAGACAGAAGAAGAAAACATGGATCACAGAAAGCACGTATGATCTGGTAAAAGCAAAAAGAGAAGCAAAAATGAGGGATAGAGAAAAATACAAAGAATTAAAAAAAGAGGTACAGAAGAAAGTGAGAATGGATAAACAAAAGCAAATAGAAGGAATATGTGAAGAACTGGAACAACAAAACAGGACAGGAAATATGAAAGAAGTGTATCAATCAGTCAAAACTCTAACAGGAAAATTTAGTCCGCAATTGTTTGGAATTAAGGCAACATCAGGGGAGATGATTAAAGATAAAGAAGGAATAGCAGAAAGATGGAAAGAATATTGTGAAGAGTTATATGATGACACAGAAGGAAACACAAGAGAGGAGATAAGTTACACACAAGAACCGGTTCCGCTAAGATCAGAAATAGCTAGAGCTATGAAGGAGGTGTCTGATGGAAAAAGCACAGGAATGGATGATGTACCAGTAGAACTATTCAAAGCGGCAGGAGAGACAGCACTGGATCAAATGCATCGCATATGTATAGCATTATGGGAAACAGGGGATTGGCCTGAGGACTGGGCGAATTCAATTTTTATACCTATACCAAAAAAACTGTTAAAAAAAATCGTGGAGATCTCCACTAAAATTGGTGGTCCACAAACAACACCCTAGGGTGGAAATATTTCCACCATTATACAAAGGTGGTCAATTTCCACCTTTGACTTTAGGTGGAATATTCCATCATAACTGGGAACTTTCCATCTTATCTGAAAGGTGGAATCTACCACTCACTGATCGGTAATCTCCACCCTATGGGAAAGGTGGAGATCTCCACTAAAGTTGGTGGTCCACAAACAACACCCTAGGGTGGAAATATTTCCACCATTATACAAAGGTGGTCCAGTTCCACCTTTGACTTTAGGTGGAATTTTCCATCATAACTGGGAACTCTCCATCCCATCTGAACGGTGGAATCTTCCACTCACTCCATGGGTACTTTCCACCTTATATGAAAGATGGAATCTACCACTCACACATGGGAAATTTCCATGTTAGCTAAATGGTGGAATCTGCCACTCACTCATTGGAAATTTCCACTTCAGCTCAATGGTGGAAACTACCACCCACTCATGGTACTCTCCACTTTAACTGAAAGGTGGAATCTGCCACTCAAACATGGGAAATTTCCACGTTAGCTAAATGGTGGAATCTGCCACTTACTCATTGGAAATTTCCACTTCAGCTCACTGGTGGAAACTGCCACTCTCCACTTTATCTGAAAGACGGAATCTGCCACTCACTTATGGGTACTCTCCACCTTATCTGAAAGAGGGAATCTGGAACTCACTCATAGGAATTTCTAGTTAGATTTGAAACAAAACAGAATTTTTTTAATATAGATTTTACTAAGAACAGTATAATATACACTAAACATCAGCATGAAAAAGCATGCACTAAGCAGAGAGTCAAGCAAAAGCAGGAAATAATAATAATTTATTGCAGAATTCAGTTCAGCCACTCCAGACTATAAATTTAAATAACATATTTATGCATAATAATAATAGATAACACTTGTATGCAGAGTCGCTGTCAATGCCATCCTTAAGCAGCAAGCAGCAAGTAGCAAGTTTAACTTTCTTTGAACAGATGGACGAATTTCCCGTTTTGGGTCAAAGTCGACCCACGCAGCTATCGACAAGATTGCAGGTGTTTGCATGTTCCGACGGATACTGCACATCGAAAACGTAGTACATCATTATTACGGTTACTGCTGCCTGAAGGACATTAGTAAATTTGCAAATGTAAGTTGTCTCAAAATACACCGACACTTCATTGCCGACAACGAACGTAGGATAGACAGTTAAGTCATCGACATTCTTCTGACTGTCCTGCAAAAAAGAAAAACAGGTTCTCCAGCTATTTTGCAAACAGAATCAAATCAAATCACATCAAATTTATAATTGCCGTCGATGAAAACGTGCAAGCATGTTCACATCGTAATACGTAAATTACGATAACGCAGGTAACAAATGAAGATCAGTACCAATCAATGTCAAACTCACAGCAAAGATATGCAAAAAAATAAGATTGACGCCTGGGGAGAAGAAGCAAGTAAGGCTTATCTGTCGTCCCCAAGTAGCTAATACAGTAAGTTGGAACAAGCTGAACAAGGATCAACGTTGTGGTTAGTGTGAAGTCATAAGTTCTGTAAAAATCGTATTATTCAAGGGTTTGCAGATGCATTTGGTAGGCCAACTTAAAAGAATTAAGAGAGACTAGACCGCAGTGTTTCCCAAAGTGGTGGTCCGCGGACCGGTGCCGGTCCGCGAGCCCTCAGTTGCCGGTCCGCAAAGTGAGTCAGGAAAGTGGTCAAATTGTCTCGGAATCCAGAAATGTCTTATATTTTTAAAAGTCATAGCAAAAAACCCCATTTTATGCTAGCATTTAAAGGGCAATAGAGTCATAGAATTGGCTAAACATGCATTTAAATCAATTTTAATACATATTTGAGGCATATATTTTTAGGTGATCGAAAAAGATAAATAATTAATAAATTGGGCAGTGTAAATATTCCTGCCGGTCCCCAACAATGAAAGTTAATTCTTGCCGGTCCGTGACACTGAAAAGTTTGGGAAGCACTGGGCTAGAGAACGGACACTAGGGTCAATAGAGTTCCACAGTTAAGGCCCTGCTATTCTAGTCGTGAAGTGTCTAATATTGGTTTTACAACAATTTAAGTTAAGGTTATGTCATGGTCTGGTGTTTTAATGTATGAATGTTCGCATTAGTTCTAAAGTAGTCACTAAAGTTGCTAGGTAAAGTGTGAGTCTGATGATGGTACATGAAAGTGGCCAGTTGATAAGTGCATAAGTCATAGATAGTTAATAGGTACAGGTTTTTAAATAAGCCAGTTGATTTAGCCAGGTAATGGAAGTAAGTGAATAGGTTGGAGCATAGTTTTATAGCCACCTGCCCAAATTATGGTCCCATTGCTAAGATAAGGCAAAATAAAAGTGCTATATAGTGTTTTCAAGGTCTGAAGAGGGAGACTATTTTTGAGCCTATAGATAACATTGGATAACAACAACAAAAATTTTGTTGTTGCCAAGGATTTTTCAGCGAATCTTTAGTATTTTGGGGTTGCTGAATCTGAAAATGAAAGTGGTTTTTTCAAATTGGCTCTAGTTCCTGAGATAATGGACACCTACCTTAAATTAATACTCACAATTTGTAAGACTTATAAACAGAGTGTTACAGGTAAGAATAAAGTCAATTAATTGTAATTAAATTAAATTAACTTTCACGTTGAAATAGGTTCTACAGAAAGTACCAATAAAAGGGAATAAATAAATAAAATAAAAATACAAATGAAAAATAAGCAACAAAATATTTCTATTTTGCGGTTTTTTCATAGAAATGTGAGTTCTTCACAAAGAGGCTGCTTAAACAGTCCTAATGCATCCTGCAACATTTGTGGCGATAACTATCTGGAGAAACATAGAAACAACATCACAGACTTTGTGAAGCAAGCATACTTGTGCTCATTTTGGAGTGGCGCCTGGAGACCACAAGTCTTGGACTCCTCATAACGTCTACAAACCTGTGTTGAATGCTTACGACAGTGGACAAATAGGGAAAGGAAGAGTTTAACTTCAGTGTGCCTATGCTGTGGAGAGCAGAATAACCACCATGACAATTGCTATTTTTGTTTAGTAATAGTGAAAGGTGTCAACCGATACAAGAAACAAGTGGGATTATAAGGATTTTGAATCAGCAAGGTGACCTATTCCACATAGCGAAGAAGTTCTCATACCAGTGTTTACCACACTGCCCGACCTTCCGTTGTCAGATGTAGAAGAAAATCAGAACTTACAAAAATAGCACAATAGATAGTAGTGGAAGTGAATATGAAGAAAGCATTTCAACACCTCAGCAGTTCTCCCAAGAAGAACTCAGCGATGTGATACGGGATCTCACTCTATCGAAGCAAGCAGCAGAACTTTTAGCATTCAGACTAAAAGAAAAGAACTGTCTACAGCCAGAAGCTAAAATAACAGCTTATCGGACAAGAGAGGCAGAACTTCTTCCTTAATTCAGCCAAGATGAAGGATAGTGCTGAAGCTTATCCTGGTTTAGTGTTGCCTTAGTTGTTCACAACGTTTTAGGTAACAACAAAGCAGACAATTACGAAGAACTGGTGCAAAACTTGCTCACAAACTTCAGACATTTGGGTGCTAATATGAGCATAAAGGTACACTTTCTTCATAGCCACGTAAATAGATTTGCATATAATCTTTGAGATTTTAGTGAGGAACAAGGTGAGAGGTTTCACCAAGATCTAAAGGTCATGGAGGGAAGATATCAAGGCAGATGGGACAGACACATATGGCAGACTATTGCTGGAGCCTACAACGTGATTGTAGTAACGCACATAAGAGAAAATCATGGTAAAAACAGCGTTTTACTATGCATTAATAGTGATTATCTGAATCAGCTTACCATGTTTATATGTTATTAGACTGAATAAAATACCATTATGTATATTATGTGCGTGTACTTGTTCAAAATTTCATATGAATTCATTGGGATTTGTTAATGGGCTCCGATTACCATTAAATACTCATAATTATGAGAAAAACTAAAAAACTAGAGCCAATCTAGCAAAACCGACATCATATTCAGAATCAGCACCACAAATTTACCATAAAATCGCTCAAATATCATTGGCAATAAAATCAGTGTTGACCAGTGTAATACCTATGGACTTAGCAATCTTATTTTGGACTAGGTTAATGTGAGAGTGCCACTTACAGTGTTAATCCAAAAATGGTTCCAGCTAGAGGGGCCGACATATGCAAAGCTTCTGGATTGAGTTGTAGCGCCACGCATGTGGGGAATATCCAGAAGTCTCTGGCGGCCGAGCGGAGCGACTATATAGGGAGTCTATAGACCGAAGTACATAGGATCTGAAGGTATGAAGGAGCTACCCCGAGCAGAGAGTCCGCATAAGTGCTAGAATTTTGAACTGATTGCGCTGGAGCACATGAAGTCCGTGGTGAGTTTCCCGAAAGAAGGCAGATATGTTAGCATACTTCGGGTTAGGCTACCACCAATAAGGCGGGAGGCAGCGTTAGGTATTGACTGACGCTTGGAAAGGTTTTAGTAAAGAGAGACCAGTATAATACATGGAGTTTCTGAAGTACATCCAATGGCAATAACACTGACGAAGACAGTGGACACGAGGACGCTGGTGGTATGGTAGAAATTTAACTGGTCGACAACTAAGAGAGGAAGCCGAGGCTACTGTGTACATTACAGATCACCAGAAAGTGACGTTTGGTGGTATAGATAGCGAGGGTGAAATTGACGTTGACAAACAAGAACGTATGTCAGCATTGGTCTATGAACACATAGTAGAAACTAAAGACATAAACCGTAAACGACCGGTTCGTGAAGTTCAGAATAATGTCAAACGAGCAACGGAAATGAGCCAACAAAGTATTACACAGTGTAAAACAGGTGCGAGTGACAAATGGTCCAGCATGTTTGTCAGTGCCATTGCCGTCCATAGTTTTGCCTGGTGTTGGAGGCTGATATAATAAATAGGAAGCCAAGAGAAGATTGAATGTCGAACGGAAGCGACCTCTGGAATCATTGTTGTTCACTGGTATGACAACAGCATTGTGAACATGTCTTCAAACAATACTGGTATCAAACCATTGATGCCTAGTGAAGCGTTGGTCGTCTTTGTTGGAGACACACACCAGGACAACCCTTCCGGCTGCCAACAGATGCTTGAGTGGCACGGACAGGATGGACCAAACATCAACCTTTCCATAAGGAGTCAGAAGTGATGGTGGTAACTGTTTGCATTCACTGTTGATAGCCTACTGATAATCGGAGCTGTTCTTTAGATGTATGTCGATACACTTGACGAGCTTTGCCACCCAATCCCAATTGTTTCGAAGACCATTGATGCAATCCTATAAGAAAAAGACAAAAGCATTAGGCCTACTCTTTCCAAACAACGCTTAACCAACAGAGGCCTAAAGCCTATAGCTTTGTTCTCTGTTCCTCGTCTGCATACTAATTTCCATTCTTTCAATTCTCAAATCTCAAATTCTTCTTTCAATTACCCTGAACAGATGTTCAGCTCCTGCAAAGAAATTGTTTTGCCAAAGTTATCACAATGCGGAGAGAAACAACATTTCTTCCCTCCTCCTCTCTGTCTCATTCTCGTTCTCTCAATTTCTTTAAAATTAATGTGTTTCTCTGTTCATTATGTGAAGCCCCGAAGAACAGCATGCGACAGTATTGAACATCCTGTGGCCACCTGTTCGATATTCATAACACAAAACATCACATGTGTCAGCTTCCTGTTCTACTGTTTGGCGCTGCTGCTGCTGAACTGAACAGTTTCAGGCCAGCGTAAAGGCATCAGTCAGAACTGAGCGTACTCTATAATTTTATCGATCCAATTTATGTATAATATAGTCTATAATATATGGATGTAAGCATGCATGTACTTTAGGGTGATTCACAAAAATTGAATATCTTATATTTGTTGTGCTCTTGGTTTTTTCTGTTGCTTTTAGTAATAAAATAACGTGGACAAAATTTAAAATGAAATTTGATAATATTTAGTACTGCCTCAACGACCTTGAAATTATTTAACTTTAACTCGTTTTGTCCAAAAATTGAATTTTAGTAAACAAACAATTTTACTGGAAAACTTAATAATGCAGTCTTAAAAAACAATATAGCACTGCCTAAGAAGCTATTGTCTATAATTATTTTAAATCCCAATATGTTTTTAATTAATTAAAATGAAAATTGGTAGAAAGTATTTAAGTACCCAGTTTCTTTACTGTATTTTCTAGATAACACTATTCATTACAATCAGGAAAAAGTGTTTTTTGCTTTAATTTGGAAATTATTTCCGATGGTCTTCTATAATTTGGAACAAAAATTGTTTCGTCAAGGTTGAGTTGAAGGTTGATGCTAGTGCAATCCCTCTTTGAGACGTTTAATTTATGTGGAAACGTTTTTGGAGAGAAACCAAGTGGTGCCATTTCTTTGCCGAGATACCATAAGTGACGACCAATTGCTTTCAATCTTGTTTGCGAAATTAGTTTGGATGTTTTGTTAGCTCTTATATCAAGTGCAGATCACATGCATTGGGACATGTGATCCATGCTTTCACATAAACTAAAGTTATAAAAATCCAAATTTCAAACAACCAGCGGCTACATTTTGTTTTAGCTTGAACTTATTTTTGAAACAAAAAATCTTTAAAATGCAAATGAGTTTAGCCATCCAGTGTGCAAGGTGGAATATATCTGGCACTCAAAATTTGCTCAATGTGGTGGAAACTCTGTAAGAGATATTAGACCGAGCTCCAGCAATTCTCTATAATCTTCCCTCTGGAGCTTCCAGTTCAATTTTCATTTAGAATATCCATTATAAATTGTATCATCTTCATTTTTAGTGTCTTTAACTGTTCATTTAGACAATTGTCTGTATTAGAACAGTACATTTCTTGGTCAATTCTGGGTCAATATTACTGGAATCCCTAAAAAGTAATACATCTGGATCTGATGTTGACCAAAAGCTGCTTTGAATATATCTACACATAGTACTTAATGCATATGATGGTGACAAGCAACCCCTTTGCAAGTTTTTTCCATTAAAACGCAAACTCCATTGAGGCGACCCATGTTGGATGCAGTCTTATCAAAAGATATTCCAACTACCCAAGCTTGTAGGTAATACTCTCCCCAAAACGTTTCCTAACGTTCTCCAAAAAGATGAAATGAAAGTCTTTGACCTGGTTTCAACCATAATATTATTTTCTTTATTAAAAAAATACTAAAAGTATTTCTCAAATAGTTTGCCGTATTTTGTTTTTTCATAAATTATAACAATAAAATAACAAATTTGGTTGTTTTGCACAATCCACAATTTTGTTTATGCTTAATCGTAGTAGAAATAGTTTCAGATAACGACACTGTGTGATAACGAAGATCATTAGCATGGCCCTCCTCCTTCATCCAGGTTTGGGACTGGCACTGCCTGGCACTAGGGGCCTAGGGCACGGACATGCAGTGGCTGAGGAGTAATTTTTTATGTTCTTTTTTAGTTCTTTATTTAGAAATAGGTAAGTAAGTAATTTAAAATGCTTGACAATAAAAAAATTAATTTAATAAAATTTATCTTCAGAATAAAACTTTGAGCTTCTTGAGGCAGTCCTAAATACAAACCAATTTCAGCCAAATTTCCACTGTTTTGCTCTATGTAGTAAAAGGAACTGAAAAAGTAAAGAGCCTCATTAAATTGTCTACTTTAATTTTTTTTCCTACAGAACTTGAATCACCCTAATGTACTTATGCTCGTACGTGTGTAGGCCTATATATACGTATGTATGTAGGCTATGCACAATCATTCGTATGTTTGTGTTTAGGTCTATGTATGTTTGTCTGTATGCACTAATGTATGGATTAACATGTATGAAGATATAATAATTATGTATTAAAATATACCGCCTTTAGCAATCTAACAAAGCGCTCTGCTATGACCTAAAGAAGTGCATTCTAAAGTATTCATGCAGCTGTACTGTGAGTGTCATCGGCAGTTCTACCTGTGCAGTTGTAGCGATGAATCCCTGGAGATTTTTTGCGTCAACGGATGACAAGGACTCAGTGGATGACGTCGACTTTCCAGGACTTCCATCGTTCCAATGACTCCTTTCCGACTTCACCAGATCCACCGAACCAGAAGATCGAAATCACGAGACAAACGCTATTCAAAGCAACATAAGACTTCTCATGAGCGTCTAATATTTACTACATGGTCACTCAGAATAATAGTCTATAATTATCAGAATCATGTATACAATCAATATGTTCAAACAGTTTTGAATCATCATCATCATCGTACGTCGTCATCAGCATCATCGTCATCGTCGTTGTCGTCGTCATCATCATCATCATCATCATCATCATCATCATCATCATCATCATCATCATCATCATCATCATCATCATCATCATCATCATCATCATCATCATCATCATCATCATCATCATCATCATCATCATCATCATCATCATCATCATCATCATCATCATCATCATCATCATCATCATCACTATCATCATCATCATCATCATCATCATCATCATCATTATTGAAACTGTTGCATATGTAATAGAGTAAATGCATAAATTTATGGTACTGGTGTGCCAGTGTGGTGCAGTGATTCTAAAAATACAGGCAAAATCAATACATGTCGCTTTAAATCGCAGATGTAGATCAGTCTCCATGCTAAGCTAACTGAAAACAAAATGGCAGAAGCCAAACCTACACGTGATCAGATGTATTATCATTACATTGACCTTTACGAAGCGCAGCATCGTTTTATACCTTTCCAAAGCATAAACCATTGACGCCTACTACTGAATTTGTCAAGCCGACTCAAGCGTGATATTACTATGTAGGCTTATTCTAAAACCGCGAAAGTTTAATGCGGAGTTCGTGTTATTTAAATCCAGTGTCAGTGGGACGGAGAAGACTGGCAACCCGCACTCATATGCGAGGCTAAGAAAATGAAGTCGTTAACAGACAAAACCCATGGCTGCCTCTCGGGGCTAATAGCTTAAAGTGACCGCGCTTCTTCCTTGTCTGTACAGGCATGTTTCTTCTTTTTCAAATGGTTTGGACTCACGTGGGTTACCATTGGATCTCACACTACATAGTCTCTCTATAACGTGATATAACCAAAGCCTAACCTGTTTAGGCACATAAGAATAGGCCTACAATGCCCTATAGAGAGAGAGAGACCTTCAATACTTACGTTGCAGTTTTCCTCGAGTGAAGAAACTTCAAGCATCGTTTCCAGACAGTGTAGCTTTTTCTCAACTACGGCCTTAGCAACAGAAAACACAGACGATCAGAACTCGACACGACTAGAACTCCAGATCTCACACAAGTTTAGCAAACTAACAAGAGCCTATGCTTTTATGCATGTGCATTTATGTTCATGTGTATGTATAATATGTATTTATGTATAATGTTGCTGCATATATGTATATATGGCTGTATGTACGTAAGTATGTACGTTTGCACATTACAGAAGGTGATTTTGTAAATTATATCGCTTTGATTAGGTATACGTCTATCTGACTCAATAATTGAAAACCAATTAATATCCACTTCACTTGCCCTCTGTTTATCAGCCCATCTCCTACCATCTCCGAGTTGCTACACTTGCCTGGCGGTGCCTTCTTGGTTGCGCTCCATCCAACTTGTCTGATCGTTGTCGACCTGTCTCTGACATCGCAATACGTCGAATTCTTCGCCCTTCTGCACGGGGGAGCTTTAGGTACCGCGAGCTCACACTTCCATTAGGCTGTTATTGTGGGTGACCTCCATCGGGAATGGCCTCCCACTAGACCCACGCTTGATGCCTCGGTCAACCTCGTCTGCTTTTATGAGTCCCCCAAAGCACACTTCTTTGGCTGTGGCTGGGCAGAGAGCGCCTCTGAGTAAGTTTCTTGAAAAAGCGCTATATCAGTTGTCAGAATGAATGAATATGATTTCCCTATGCTGCTTATGTGCTTAGGACCAAATCGCAGCATCCATGACCAACTAAACTGATCCTAGGTATTTCGATTCTAACCTTCAGATTCTCATAGGCATCGAGAAGTCGCTTCTTCTTGTCCGCATCGTAAGTCTAAAAATAATGGAAACCAAAGCGTCTGTTGAAAGTATTGGGGAACAATCAGTATGGGAATTGCAAAAAAAAAAACTGGGGTTAGACGTTGATTTATGTGCAGTTTGGGTGTGAACTGTAGACTTTACTATGGGAGCCTAAGAAAGACTAGGGGGTTGAACCCCCCCAACCTCCGGCAATTCTCACCCTGGGAACAATAGCTCCAAAGAATTAGGTCTATAAATCTCTAAGTGGCGCCATAGCAGAGAGATAGATATAGGTCTATGTTAGGACATCGGATTTCTAAAAGGCACTATATAAATGTTCAGATACATTCGCACAAATATGTATGTATAATTGTATATAGACACAATATCTATATCCAGACACTTTAAATAGACGCCTCTATTTAAATACCTAACAAAAAACGCTGCCTACGCAAGCAAGGAGACATTTAAAAGTAATGTGCTGATTGTTGGAACATAACATAGTCTCTCTGCAAAACGGTATGCGATGGTTGTGTTTTTTCTGCATGATTATAACAGGGTTAGTAAAATGGCTTGCATGAAATATGAATTCGCCGACATAATTGCCAGCTAATTATAAACCTGCCTATTGAACATTCCAGTGGATCCAATTTCCTTGCTGCTGAAACCTGATCTTGGTATTACAACATAGGCGTGTATTATAAGTGGGCCATTAACACATACCTTACTAGTAGTAAACTATAGGCTTATGGTGGCTTAAGCCAGGACCAGCAGCTGGTCCTGGCTTAAGCCAATATCAGCTACTGGTCCTAGCTTGGCGGCTATGGGTACGAATAAAGGGTCAAAGTTCAAATGAGGTCTTCCAAACCTACTGCGGGTATGAGAGCCAGGTCAAAGGTCAAACGACCGCCTCGGGCAAAAACAGACCACACATTAAATTTGGCCAAGGTTTGCACTTCAGGGGCGTGCGTGTGCCCCTCCCCTCCTTCCAAGGAGGCCATTTGAGGGGGGGCGTGCGTAGGGCGTGCATGTGCCTACCCCTCCCCATTCTTCTCTCTCAATACACGGCTGTGCAAGGCTCATTGAATATTCATTCTATTTAAATCAGTCAAACATAGGCAGGCAGCCAATTTTCACATAGGCAAGCACTCAATTTTACTCTCTAGCCTTCATCTAGCGCCCATACCCATCATCCATCTTTGCTCAAGCAATGCAAGGCACCCTTTTGCCACGTTTCAGCTTTGCACAAGCATTGTTTACAAGGCTTACTCAGTCCATTTTATTATTCATTAAATACAAACTGAGTTCTTTTACACAATAGGCCGACGCAAGCTGCTATAGCCAGTGTATTTGCGCTTTTACACCTAGGCGCCTCGCGTTGGGCTTGCATTCGTTTACAATGTACACTAAGGCTATTTTATTGCTCATTAGACCCAATTTACAAGGTTTTTGAATTTTGGAGCTCATCAATTGCAGAGCGCATTTTACACAGTTTCATACTACAACCAAGCGGCCAATGTTTTTAGGCACTTACACTTAGACCAAACTTTAAGCTTGCACCACAGTATTATAGCTAGGCTTTACTCTCGTAGCTGCACTTGCATTCTTTTACATGTGCATTGTTTGGCGTATAGCAATTTACACTTAGGTCAACTTTAATGGTAGAGGCCATTATACGCAAGCACTCAATTCTTTTGGACCATACAAGGACTTAGAGAATTGACCAGAAACCGGTTCAGTATACCAAAATCGAACTGAAATGAAAGTCGACACTTAACCCCTTTACCGGCTACCCCGAGAGGCACTCGGGCTGCGTTATCTTTCATTATTCGGCTAGCCCGAGTGGGCCGTGGGCTGTACTTTGCAAGCGGACAACTAATCGGCAAGCCCGAGTCACTCTCGGGGAAAGATTATATGGGTTTAGTATTCATTTATTCGCCAGGTGGACTTATTTTTGGAATATTTATGTTGCACCCTTATCCAAAATGGCGTCGAAGAGAGGATACAGCGCGAGCCAAGTTCGGCAAATTCTCTTAGATATCAGCGATGAATCGAACCCACTGAGGCTTATTGGCCGCCATTTCATGAAGTTCATTCCACCAAACGAAAAGAAGCAGGCTCCAACAAGATGCTGCAAGGTCTGCTGCTCTAAAGCAGGTCCAGATGGAAAGAAAGTGAGAAAGGAAACAAGGTACTATTGCCAAGAATGTGATGTGGGCTTGTGTCCTATTCCTTGTTTCGAGGTCTACATTGTCCCACGTTCGCTTTCTCTAGTAATGTTGTTTCTATTGGGTAAGAATTGAGAGTAACTCGCTCTTTCTCTCTCTCTCTCTCTCTCTCTCATCACCCTCTCGCTCTCTCCCTCCCGCACTCCATCTCTCTCTCTCTCTCTCTCTCTCTCTCTCCATCACCCTCTCGCTCTCTCCCTCCAGCACTCCATCTCTCTCTCTCTCTCTCTCTCTCTCTCTCTCCTCTCTCTCTCTCTCTCTCTCTCTCTCTCTCTCTCTCTCTCTCTCTCTCTCTCTCTCTCTCTCTCTCTCTCTCTCTCTCTCTCTCTCTCTCTCGCTCTCTCTCTGCCTCTGTAAATGTCGCTTGCTAAGCAAAAAATTACCCAATTGAGGTTTTTCCATGCCACATGAATCTCAAAGAATTTGAGATTTTACAGAATTACGAACCATTTGTTGAAATTTTTGAAGAACTAAAAACTGTTGATTGCCATTACTGTCATCGTCTCGTGAAAAACTAAGGATGCTAATTCGCACAATAAAGAAGTTAGCTAAGAAACTTTATAAGGCTGAATTGAATTATATGAATGTTTAAGGGAAAAACTCCGCGAGAATGAAGTTTCTGGAGGGCATACCATCTCAATATTCTACCGTAAAGCTAGCTTTGAAAGCGAGTTTTAGGCGCTACTTGTCTGCCAAAAGCGCTTCGCTCCCTCTCTCACTCTCGCTCCCTCCCTCTCTCCCTCCAGCTCTGCCAAACGCCTCTCTCCCTCTCTCTCTCTCGCTCCCTCCCTCTCTTTCTCCCTCCAGCTCTGCCAAAACGCCTCTCTCCCTCTCTCTCTATCGCTCCCTCCCTCTCTCTCTCCCTCCAGCTCTGCCAAAACGCCTCTCTCCCTCTCTCTCTCTCGCTCATGCGCCATCTGTAAAAGACACTTACTATCCGAAACTGAACCGAGAATTTCAATGAAACTGAGATTTCAGTTTAACTTTTCTCAGATTTAAGTTCATTTTGTTGAAAGATTTGCATAACTAAATGCGTGAGCTGTAGGAGAATGCAATACATGTAGAGCAATGACACCTGAGTGCTTTGCAAAAGTTGAATACCAAGCCTCTTTGTGTCGTCTTTCAAAATTGCAAGACGACTTAGCCTCCTCATGACTAGAGAAAACGCGAGCTCTGTGCCCTCTTTCAAAAATTGCAAGAGGACTCAGCCTCCTCATTGCTAGAGCAAAACTATGTTGCTAACTTTAATTTTTATATCTCTCGATAATTTGTGGTAAAAGCACACTAGTGAAACCGCCTCTCCATATCTCGAAGAAAGAACATCGAGTCAATATGTAAATGCCCATATTAAGTCTCCAAATTCTCTACAAAATTATACGACTGATTCCTAAAATGTCTGTGTGAACTCACTAAACCTAACTTTACGTAGTAAAAGTTTGTATGTCACACAAAAACATTTAGCAACTACTAAATATTCATTGCTAAATGGGGCGAGTTGTATTGGTATGCACTGGCAAACGCTGGCTGTATTGGCTTCCACACCAGATGTAAAAGGGGTGTTGGCCAAAATGAATATTCAATGGGATTTGTTCAGTCATGAAAACAATGCCTGTGCAGCTAGACGAGCAACGCCTAGCTATAATACTGTGGTGCAAGCTTAAAGTTTGGTCTAAGTGTAAGTGCCTAAAAACATTGGGCGCTTGGTTGTAGTATGAAACTGAGTAAAAATGCGCTCTGCAATTGATGAGCTCCAAAATTCAAAAACCTTGTAAATTGGGGCTAATGACCAATAAAATAGCCTTAGTGTACATTGTAAATGAATGCAAGCCCAACGCGAGGCGCCTAGATGTAAAAGCGCAAATACACTGGCTATAGCAGCTTGCGTAGGCCTATTGTGTAAAAGAACTCAGTTTGTATTTAATGAATAATAAAATGGACTTAGTAAGCCTTGTAAACATTGCTTGAGCAAAGATGGATGATGTGTATTGGCGCTAGATGAAGGCTAGAGAGTAAAAATTGAGTGCTTGCCTATGTGAAAATGATTGAGGTCGCTTGAAAGAATTGGTAACTTGCGTGTATAAAAATTGGCTGCCTGCCTATGTTTGACTGATTTAAATAGAAAGAATATTCAATGAGCCTTGCTCAGCCGTGTATTGAGAGAGAAGAATGGGGAGGGGTAGGCACACGTACGCCCCCACCCAAGAAGTGCAACCCTTGGCCAAATTTAATGAGTGTCTGTTTCAGGCTGAGGTGGCCGTTTGACCTTTGACCTCCAAAACGGATATTACCAGCGCATTTTCGTTTCAGTTTTCAGAAAAACTGATATTACTACCCCAAATTGATGACGTCATAAAGGGGGCGTGGCTAAAACTGATACTGATACGAATAGTCCGCTTCCTACTGCGGCAGTTCCGCCTATAGCATTTCAAGTGCTGGAGTCAAAATGGCAATCCAAACGGGTCAAAAGTCCCGTTACAGTCTGGATCACCCTGATCTATAAACAGTTACTGCAGGCGGCCAGTTCAAAACAGCACAACATGCAACTTCGCGATCAGTTCAAAAATCATCTCAAATTATTATGCACAGAATCTAAACAGTGCAGTACCAGGTGAACAGTATATATAACCTACTGTAAACTGTGAGACAATCCCTCCATCACGTTTCATCAACACTTCTTTCCTTGTCCAGGGGTGGGATGGGACTACCTCCGAGTAGATATTCTGCAGTTGCGATAAATAAATGCTCTGAATGAATGAATGAATGCCAAGTAAGTATTTGTGGTTGGTTTTGCCTGCGATATTTTAGATTTATCTTTGGAAGACAGCGGGAACTACACGTGTGAGGTCCGTGGACCGAAGGCAAATATTCTCGGTTCAGTTACACACTATCTCTTCATACGAGGTAAACGCCAGTCATATCTTCAGATCTTTATATCCGGATATCTTTATGTCTGCATATCTTCATATCTTCATATCTTTATATCCTCATATCTTTATACCTGTATATCTTTATATCTTCATATCTTTATATCCGGGTATCTTTTTGACTGCGTAGTTTCATATCTTTGTGCTTTATGTTTTTATCTTTATGTCTTCGTAACTATGCGGAAATTAGAAAGTTAACAGGTACTACACTTGTTGCACACGCACCTCTATAAAAGCTCCACAGAAGGCAGAAGCGCGGTCAAAATGTCAATAGGTCATTCGGCTGAAGCAAAAAGGTGTCCACTGACCACAGCTTTAGGCGAGGATCTAATAATAATATTATAATCTAGTGACTTCTATAGCGCCATTATCATAATGCTAAAGGTCAATCGATGAAGTGAAACAACGGTAACCTCATGGTCCATTAGAGTAGCCTATATCTGTCGATTGCACGCTTGAGATGCTTTGTCTCTAGGACTCTTATGTCGTTGAGATTATAATTTTTTTATGAATAGTGATAGGCCTATTCTAACATAGTGCTATATTAATGCACAGGCAATACACCTACATGTATAGCTCATTGTAATTTTATGTGCCATTTTCCGACTAATTTTGCTGATGTTTACCAAGTCCAAGTTCTTCGGTGCAACAATAATTATTCAATAAATCTTTCAGCTGTACAAGCATTTTGTTTTAATGTTCCATCAACACGACTCCGTACTAAGTAGACCTCAGTCGTTAATCTTCTGACATGTCACAATCTTGTCTCCACCGTGCAGGCCCCTAATACTGGAAGTATTCTTTTATAGTCTGTCCCTTTCACTCATTTATTCTTCCTCGTTCAATCAATCAGTCCAGCGGTTTAAAGACGGCGTTTTGGCCCCGTTGAACGTTAGCTGCATCGGTAAGAAACTACGTCCCATGCTACTCTGTGCGTGAAATTGCCGATTCGCATAATACCGATGGTGGCTTATTTCAGAGATTAAATGTCAGGCAGCATAGTCCGTACATGGGGTCTTAAATGTCGTGCATGGCAGGGTGGCAGCCATCTAAACAGGCAGCTGTGGAGAAGGACCTCACCCGATCGATTTATTGAAAATGAGCAGGGTCATTGAGGCCACAATTAGGTCACAATAGAAACACGTGTACATTTACAACTGTGATTTTTTCAATTCAATTCAATTCATTTTATTGACACCATAACACAAATTCTTCACAACAACAAATCGAGCAATTCACTTCAGTCCGATTATCAGTTATACATGCATCAATGTTGTCTACCATAAAGCAATCGGTTTCCTATATTGTCAAAGGGTTAGGCCTATCCCTAAAGGAGCAATAATGCTCCGCTGCCAGGGAGCCCCATTTTCCTCAATTTTCTAAGTAGGTAGAAAAGATGATCGAGTAGCAGCTATATAGATTAAACTTAGGGGTCGTCCATTAATTATATCAACAAAATAGGGGAGGGGGTTTGGAAAAGTTTGACAGTTGTTGACAAGCGGGGAGGGGGTTCGGTACAAGTTGACGTCAACAAAATTTTTCTCCAATAAATCAACACAGACCCTTCCAAATGGTAGCAAAAACATTAAGAAATGCTAAAAATGTATAAAGTGCCTAATGTTTAATACTACTGAAAAGCTGGTAATAAACTAAACTCATATATTTTGAAATTCGAGATTACATTTTTTAGTGTAAAAATTGTTAAAAAATGATTCTACATGTATTGAGCCATTTTGTTTATTTTTTGTAGGGGGGGGCCCGGAATTGTTGACATAATTTTTAGGGGGTCCGTCAATGTTTGACAGTTGTTGATAAGGGGGGAGGGGTCAAAAACTAGCCTAAAATTTGTTGACATAATTAATGGACGACCCCTTAGATGTATCAACGTATGTGTTATTTGTACGTAATTTATAAATAATTCATATATAATTTATGCGTAATTAATACGTAATTTATACGTATTTGATACATAATACATACGTAATTTATACGTAATTTGTACGTAGGCTAAATATGCAGAAAACACATTAGTAAGTCTTAGTCTACATAATTATTACAATTACATTTACACTTTTCCTTAGATTGTTACCTATGATTTTTGTAGCTCCAGTAGACGATATTTATTTCGTGACGCAGCGGGACGTGAGCACAGACCACCACCAGGTTCGACCCCTAAACGAAGTGACCCTTCTGCAGGGCGCCCCCGGCGGATTGGGGTGCGTGAGTTTTGGAGGCTACCCTGTGCCTGAGATGTCCGTCTTCCTGGGAGACTTAGACCTCACCCACCAGTTCACACTCTCACACACGTTGACCATGAGGGGTCAGCTGGGTCTGAGGATCATCTACTACCGGACAGAGAGGTGGACTGACCAGCTGACCGTTTCGGCCGGGGATGATGGCAAGCGGATGACGTGTGTGTCCACTGTGTCGGACACTGGATCCGTCAACACGACGACGAAACTGCTGGTCAATTGTGAGTTTAGTTGAATGGGCGCTTGACCAAGTGACCCGTTATTTCTATTGTAGTACGAAAAGGCGTTTGGAGCATTTTAGTAACTTTCTTATTATCATTCATGGTATGTCACGTCATGCTATGTCATGTTATGCTATGTTATGTTGTGAAGGTGCCTCTAAAAGCAACGGCGTTAAAACGCTGAGTGCAAATTGATAGCCTCTGGAAAAGGAAAGTTATCTCCCTTGGATCGCCAGAAACAGCGGCTCCACGGCCGCCCAGCTCCACCAAGAACTCGCGGCCCGTGCGATTGACGGGGCCCAGTGTTTCGACTGCAATCGGATTATTATTATTGTTGTTGTTGTCGTCGTCGTTGTTGTAGCTGCTGCTGCTGTTTTTGTTATTATCATTTCATGATCTTAGCTTTTATTATTATCTTTTATTTTATTATGTTTTTATATTATTATGTCAAAACACATAAGGACTGATTGATTGAGTGAACGAGTGAGTCAGTCATTGACTAGGCTGACTGACTAACAGACTGAATGCCTGACTAACAGACTGAATGCCTGACTAACAGACTGAATGCCTGACTAGCAGACTGAATGACTGACTAGCTGTCGGGTGACGGTCGGATGGACGAAGGGATGGACACATCTGCTCGTTTCTTCGTTTTTCCTTTTGTCCATTTCTTTGTTTCGTCTACATGCTTAAATTCGGAATGTATGTATGTATGTATGTATGAGCACTTGTTATAGCGCTCCTTCAAGATTTCTACTCAGAGGCGCTCCCGACTACAGCGCTCACACTGAATCGGAGTTTCACGCCGAAGCGCATGAGCAATAGTGAGTGAAGGACTTGCCCAGGGTCCCTACGCGGCGGCTTGAGGTGGATTCGAACCCGCAACCCTCCGGCTGCAAGGCACCGAACATACCCTACACCACCGCGCCCCGGAATCACTGTATAATATTGAAAAGGCGCTTAATAAATGCCCAACTACAATACGTGTCGTAATCTTATCTTCAGATGGACCGATTGTCAAGTGTTACTCTCGCCAGGCTTCCTTAGACGACAAGAACGTCTACATACAATGCGACGTCAGAGCAAGACCGGCTCTGACGACCCTGTATTGGCTGATTGACGTCAATGGCACAACGGTGGCCGAAGGGAAAGTGAAAGAAGAATACTGGACTCTAGTAATGGTAGATCACTTTCGGTCTCGATTTTACATTCTAGGCTTTTCGTTTAGTTTCGATTTCTAAATTTTACTTTGAATTCACTTTCGGTTTCGTTTTAACATTATGTGGTTTTGATTTCGATTTCGGTTTCTTATGGCCTTTTATGGATCATTCACCGTTTTTCCGTTTTCCCTCTAGGTTTCCTTAGCTCTTTTCGCCAATTGCGTAAACTCCCACTCTATTCGCTTTTAATTTTTTTCGACTTATTGTTTTAACTTTCAACAGTTTTCGCCACCCTTTCTCTCTAGTTTTGTTGTTTACAGAGTTGTTTTCTGTCACAGTACTATTTTAACTGCTTTTCGTTGATAAAGTTTTGTTGGCAGCTATCACCAAACCAACCTTGAAGGGGGAACTCAATGTCTTGACCTATGCTCAACCACCACCACCACCACCACCACCACCACCACCACCACCACCACCACCACCACCACCACCACCACCACCACCATCTATGCCACCACCATCAACACCACTACAACAACAACAACTACTATTACTACCATCACCACAACCACCACCACCGCCGCCGCCGCCACCACCGCCACCACCACCACCACCACCACCACCACTACTAGGCTACCATTGCTAGTTTGCTACTGCTACTGCATTTATTAAGTGCCACTCTAACTGATCAATCATCTAATTCGCTGAGCAATTGTGATTTGAACTTTGAAGGGCTTGCTCTAACGACCTCAGGAAAAGCTCCAACATATTCTCCGCGTTACAAAGTGAACGCTCAAACAATCGACTTCGATACCTCTGCTGTCTATTACCCTATCCGCGGGTCTAGGACAATTCCCCCGGACAATTCCCCGGACGTTTCCCCGAAGTTGGACTGATAAAAATAATTCTCTACTTTAATAGAAGTTGGATTGATGAACGAAATAATTTTTCGTAAATAGAAGCTTAGAAGCTGGATTGATGAAACAAATTCTATGCTTAAATAGAAGTTTGATTGATGAACAAATTCTTTGCCGAAATAAAAGCTGGATTTATGAAAGAAATTCGTCTTTTAAATAGAAATTGGATTGATGAAAAATAATCTTAGCTTAAATAGAAGTTGAAATGATGAAAGAAGTCATGTGCTTCAATAGAAGTTGGATTATTAACAGTTTTCATGGACAATGGTAGAGTTACCTACTTACTGCTCGTGGGGGGGAATGTCCGGGGGTAATTGTCAGGATACCCCTATCAGCATTTATTTGCGCTAAAAGAATGTCTATGCTAACGGCGCTATAGAAATTAGAGTTTAGAAGAATCCACCGGAAACAGTGCATTTGAATTGTTTTTACATTTTAGGCTCGAAGCGATGGATTGATCGAAACGCGTCTTTTCATGAGACGAGCAACGAAAACCAGTTTCAGAAAATACACGCTCTACGCAGAGAACAACGTCGCCATCTCGCGAACTGAGGCAGAACTAACTGAAAGTAGGCATTCGTCCATTTGTGGCCAGTCTCGCTGAACTGGATGGGGGGGGGTGCTAAACGGGTTAGTGGTTAGCGTGCTGGACTGTCAATCGAGATGTCGGGGTTCAAATCTCCCCAGGGCAGAAATTTGGTTCGAGGTTTCTGCGTATACGCGTGCGCGCCTCCTAGACTCCTAGCTAGTAAGCCCAGCTTTAATGAGTACACTGACCGTACACACTGTCGGTGGGAAGATGAGACGGCGAGGGAGAGGACTGACCACCCGTCCTCTTTATTCTTATGCCGAGGCTTAGAAAGTGGAGTCACTAAGTAAGTAAGTAAGTAAGTATATCCTTTTCAGAAAAAACCAACTGCTAACCGCATTTTGGTGTACATAGTTCATCAAATAGAAGAAAAAATTAAGTATAAAGCATCCGTGTGAGAAATGTTTTATGAGATAGAGAGTTTGCCTTAGGTATAATTCTATTGTGGGTTCTGGGGCGTAGTGAGTATGAAACAGTTTTCACGGAAGGCAATAGCTGATGTAATACATGTGCAGGGTTGCTGATGATGGTAGAAAAGAGGCTGGAGTCTGCTTTCTGGCAAAGTTGCTCGAAACTTTTGTAGGATTCCGGTAGATATCTAGACCGGACCAGTCGCCGTATAGTTGCCTGAAGACGCGAGCGTCCCTCAGCCCCCACGAAGCCCCACCACTAACACTTCATCCCCAAGGCTGCCAGTAGTAATTAATATACAACTTTCAGACCCAATTCTATAATCGGTTATGAGACCCAATCGGTTATGAGACCCAATCGGTTATGAGACCCAATCGGTTATGAGAGCCAATTCGTCAATGGGGTCAAAGGTCAAACGACCACCTCAGCCTGAAACAGACACTCATTAAATTTGGCCAAGGGTTGCACTTCTTGGGTGGGGCGTACGTGTGCCTACCCCTCCCCTTCCAAAGTGGCAATTATTTTTGGGTGTGAGCCACAGCCGGTGCCTACATCAAATTTAGACCCCTTTGGGTGTGAGCCACAGCAGCTGCCTACATCAAATTTAGACCCCTCCATTGGCGCTACAAGGGCTTTGAATATTCCCTAAACACAAATTGAGAGGTTTTTGTAATACACGCAATCAACATGCATATTGTTTTGGGCCTTTCACTCACATGGCCACATAGACAATCTTAGCCATTTACACTGTAGGCCAATGCTTTTTGGAGTTTCTACAGGCATCCAATGAGCTTGCAACTCTGTGAATTATAGAATAAGGGTCTCATTAGGGATTGACGTCACACTCACACATACTATCGACTATCTTTCATTGTCTATAATAATCTATCTACCAAACACGAAAAGACATGAATTTAATCAAACTTTATTGAGTAGAAACACAGCATCAGTACATTAAACTGTTACACACAAAATTATGAACCAGATAGTCGTTAAGACCAGTGTCAAAAGTTAACATATTTGTAATAGCATTAACGGTTTTGTTTCTAGCTCTATGAATGCAATAGAATATACAATAGTGTCCACAAAATCGACTGACTACGCTTTGCAAATTTCTATCGGTATAAATCCAACGCGCACAATGTCGGTGTAAAAACGTTCTGAAGGGTGCTTCGGGCGGTTCTCCAAACGAATCAAAGTATTCGCCGTATGTAGAATCTTCAATGTACAATACGATCCAATGATTTCCAGGTTTGTCGTGAGGGTCTGTATTACAGACGAGTAGAGCAGGTTTGCTTTTGTCAAATGTTTTAGGTAATCTATCGCTCGCAAACACGCCCAAGAACATTGCTCTACACTTTGCATCTTTCTGAAGTATCTTCTCTATTCTGCTGCCATTCATTTTCAATTCTTGTAATCGAACAGCACGTTTCTCGAGCGATCTATTTCCAAGATATTCTCAAACTCTGCGAATGCTATGACATTAATCGTACTCGCCAGAGCTTGAGCAAATTTCAAGTCCAAACGAATATTTCCTTGCTTGAGCAGATTGAAATGGCCACCTTCGGCTAAGTCTGCAGTTAAATCAAAGGCGTAAAGAGCATATCCTCCCGGAAAATCCTCTCTTGTTATTTGGTTGCCTTCGTCTCGCATCCACTTTCCGGTTCCCATGAACAACGAAGCGTACGCGTTTATAAACTGATTATTAGCGAAATTTAATTCCAATGGTTTCACAGATTGCTGCTGACCATCCAAGTACACTTTTAACTGCGACAGATTCATATGTTTAAAGTTGAATGGATTCTTTGTGTAGCTCCCGTTAAACGCATCATTGTCAACACATCCTATAACGAGTCTAGTGGGTAATTGGCCAGAGAAGAGACATTCTTGAGTGGCATCGAGATTACCTCTGGGTATGGTAAATGTTTTACAAACACCTCTTCGAATGGGGAATTTCACGTTGCCGGCTTCGAGTGCTTTTGCATGCGCCAGAAACACAGACGGACTCAGTTTAACTTTTCTAATGTACAACTTGCATTCCAAAATTCGAACTTTAAATGCAGCTCCTTGGACCGAAGACATCAAGCAGAATGCGTCTTTATTTCTCACGAGACGTATCTTTATATTGACATCGTTAGGAAGGAAGCGATCTTGGAAGAATAGATCACTATGTATACATCCCAACATTTCAACAATGTTTCCTTCGTTGGCCAATGCGCTGCGTTTCCTGAATCCGGTATTTACACCGTTAGCATCGTGTGGATTGGCTTCTTCAAAATGAGTGGCAACGTCTTTGTAATACAAAGACGACGTCAATTGTGAGCTTTTAGCCGCATCACCATAGCTTAGAAGTGTTTCCAAGTAGCTTCGATATGCATACGTATTGTTCGAGTCCGTAACAAGTGTATCGTTTAAGGTAATGTCGACTTCAGAAAACAGACTGTGTAACAGCAGGTTAACGGGGCCAACCTCGTCACCAGCATCAATGGCATCGTTGTTTGCTTTTACAATTTGAGCTCTGACGTACAACTGTGAATTTGACAAGTCTATGTAGTCTTGTCCAGCTCCGGTGATACTAAATTCTATTGGATTTCCTTGAGAAATAGTTGCAATGGGGTTATATTCTACAAAGGTGCCGCTCTCTATACTGGTCTGCGTTGGTGGCACGACGAAGAGATCCAATTCACTCTTTGTGCATTCGCAAGACTGTGGATGAACGAAAGCCATATTTGTTAGATCTCTCCGAATATGTCGTGCTTTACTCTTTTAGTAATTCTCTTAAGAGATCTTTTTCGCCTCTTCCTACCACTGCCACTCTGGTTAGTGAAATCACTAGATGATGTGAATGCTTTTATACCTTCAGGAATACGTCTTTTGCTCGACTCTTTAAGTTCTTGTCCCTCTACGACATCATTGGCAATCTGCAAACCAGTTCTCAGAAATTGTTTTCCAAAAGCCTTAGCACCTGTTTGAATGAGTGGCCAAGCGTTTCTGAAAAGACCGCTCAGAAAACTCCCCAAACCATGTCCGCGTTGCATGCGAGCACCTTGGAACACGGACATTCCGTTACCGCTCTGATTCAAATAATAATCTTCATAGTCGAGTCTACTCGCATCGCAACAAAATTGTTTTTTCATTGTAGATGATATGGTATTTTGCAGCGTCTGAAATGTAGTGTCACAATCACCTTCCCGTATTCAAATGGAATTGGATTGCCAGTGTCGCTTCTTATATCAATTTCTAAGGAGTCAAATGTTTTCAGCTGTAGTGGGACATATAGAGGTTTTTCGTATATCGTATTCACTGTCTGACCACCTTTTTCAGTTACGCGAACGATGCGAAGTAATGGAGCTTTTGTATCACCGACTGAAACGTGCTCTAAGACGTTGCAATAGACGTACATGGAAGAAAAACCACGATTGATGTCGCAAGCGTTTGTAGCTTTCCAATCCCAATTGCTATCATCTTCGTTTTCAATTGGGTTCTGACGACCACCGATACCCAACATAGAGCATAATGCTGGAGAGAAATTTACACGTGACATTGCTGATAAATCTGCATTGAGACGCTTCGTTATAGGATTATACGTGAACCTTGGATACGATTCATATTTGCCTCCACAGGCTGCTTCTTTTATAAGGACATTTATCGAATCTACTAAATCAGAGGGGGTTTCGTAATATCCAGGCGATAGACGCAGTGTCTTAGTCATAAAACTTCGCGGTTTATCATCGACACTTTTGCCCATTTGTAAATAAGTAAATCTACCTTCCATTTTTTCTAAATTAGGCCAGCTATGTTGATATTGAATTTCCACCAAACCAACCTCCCATTCACCAGTCAACGATATTGCATTCGCTAATCTCGTCGTATAATGTGTAAGAGTGTTATTGGGATAGTAAAGCATAGAGCTGTTACTAGGCAACGTAAGGTAAAAATGTGCCATTCTATAGCTTGAGAGAAACGACCCTATATACACGATATACTTTACGAAAGTGAACTCGTGAACGACTACAGATCGAATATATCTGTTGTCCACGAGTTGAAATTGTCGTCGTAACCCTTCCACTTTACGAAATATTCGGTTTTGCCGGCGCGCTTGCGACTCTTTAAAACTCTTTCTATTTTGTAAACGTCGTCTTTTTTCAAAATCTGTTGCAGCTCGGGTTCATAGAATTTACCCTTTAACGTCTCACCGTTTAAATCACGCACTTCGTACGTTATTGGATCGGTGGGTATTCGTGCAACGATTACGAAAATTTCTTCTGACCAGCTCGGTAAGTATCCCTTCTTGAATGCAATTCTAGCTTTACAAATTCGTACCTTATCACCCACGCTATATCTCCACTTTGCAGGTCGTTTCTTTTCACCATACAAGCGCGTTCTTATAAGGGCTTCATTTTCCATAGACACCAGAGTGGGCGCCATGCCTATGCTACGATGATAAGTGTTGTTGTACGAAAGTAGCAAATCTTGTAAAACGCTGACATAGCGATACGTATTCGTGTGAGTAAAATATTTCCACATTTTCGTTTTAAGCGTTCGATTAAATCGTTCAACTATAGAAGCCTTTATATCGTCATTTTCGCTGGTGTAAAAGCGAATGGCATTATCGCGCAGCATGGATTGAAAATTTCTATTGAGAAACTCTGTTCCTTTATCTGTCTGTAAATGAGCAGGGTGTCTATCTACAAGAAACGACTTAAAGGCCTCGGTCAACTCTGTACCGCCCTTTGTTTTCAACGGAATCGCCCATGCGTACTTGGAAAAAACATCTATACAGGTTAATATGTATTTATTGCCATCGTTATGTTTTGACAATGCAGAAAGATCTACAAGATCAGCCTGCCACAAGTCGTCTATACCAACAGTAAAAGTTCTTCGTCGTCTAAAATTTAATCTTACAGGCTTATGTAAAGTGTAAGCGTCCTGTTCGCGCAACCAAGTTTTAATATCCTTATTTTTAAATTGTTCGTTAACGTGTCTTTGAAAAGTCGACACTCCGCCGAAACTGCCAGCTTGTTTAGGATCGAAATACGATTCCATCAGTACTGTATCCACTTTGGTAGACTTTCTAGCCTTTCGCGTTTGCGACTCGGTGTAACTGGTGGAGTTTCTTCTGTGGAAGCGTTAATATATGCCCAACGATCTTGGTTACCGATTAGTTCGTGAGGAATATTTGAGTCTTTCAAAGCGTCGGCGAGCTGCCTCCAACCGGTTGGAAGCGAAGACGTCGTTCTTTTTCTGAGCAGATCGTTGACCAAGTCCACAGCATGCGTCTTTGGAATAGTCGCATTCTTCAAAACGAGTTCTCCCTTTGAGTTCCAACGAATATCGGGATTGACATTCATGTGAGTTAACAACCTAGAAGCCAGACTTTTCCATTTCTTTGGAACTGATTCCAACACTTCGTGTTCTATAAGTCTCGAATAGTCGAGTGCTGGTGGTTTAGCGCCCTGGGCGGCGGCGGCGGCGGCGGCGGCGTCATCCCCAGATTCGAACTTGGTTATAACGTTAGGTTTATCCAGATTCAAATAGCGACTTAAACTGTTCGAGTACAATTTTGCTTTATCATCGTCTGCAATGTTCCGATGAAGTATCTCGTACATTTCTCCGTCTAATTTCGATAGGGTTTTATCTAGCATAGTTTCCTTCCATTTCTCAATTTGTCGCGGTTCGACTAAAACCATCTTTTTCGTATGCTCCATACTATATTTTGTTGCTTAGCAGAGTACCGAGGAAGGAAAGCACGGGTGTTAGCAGCGCACCTAAGAAACCACCAGATTGTACGATTCGTCTCTTAATCTTCTGACGAGTTTTCTTAGAAGTTAATTTTCTGAGCTTCTGTTTGAATCGACTCAGTCTAGTCTTCTGAGCTTCCTTCAACGGAACATTCCCTTTTAAGACGTTGAGCGCGCATTCGCAAAGACAACACAAGAGAGTCTGTTTGCAATTCTTCATAATCTTTTTCCTCATTTTGGGCGAAGCTTCTTTAAGCAGCTTCAACTCTAGAAAATTCTTCATCAGCCTTGTTGACATTTTTGCAGTGAATGACGTGACGAAGATTTACGTGGTCTTATATTCATTTCCTCATGTAGACATAATGCGTTTCGCCTGGGAATATATTGGTTCTCAATCTACATCTCTCGTCTGATGCAGCTGTCAGATCGACTAGAAGATAGCCAAATGGCACCATAGTCGCATCAGCAAATGCTTCTATCATAAATTGGGATTTTCCAGGAAACATCTGTCTGGCCAAATTTGCAACTTGCGTGGAATCTCTAACATTCTTGAAAAGAACTAGATAATGCGCGTTCAGGCTTATGGTTCTCATATGTTTGTTGTTATAAAATAGATTTTGAGTCAGGTATAATATGGAAACATTTCTGTGGTGGCTGATTTTCGTGAATAGCATGGTTACACGTTGGTCTGTTTCAGCCATTAAGTCGTCCAACACAAGAAGCGTGCTCTCTTTTCCATCGAAAATATTCAGGTCTGGAAGCCCCTCGTGAAACTGAATTTGAGGATACTTATCAAAAATTTCTTGGTAGATGCCATAGCACCACAACACTTTATTGACTGTGGGCTTCACCATATGAGGCAGATGATCTATAAAACGCAGTGTAAATTGTGTTTTGCCACAGCCCGACGGACCGCTAACTATAGCAGAGAAAGGATGTATCCAACTGACGTCCATTGTAGAAACTGATGGAAATTTATAATGCATTAGATTTATATAAAGAGAAAGAGAAATACAAACGTTGTGCCCTTCCCCTCGTACTAGTCTTATAAAAGCTGATCTATTTAAACTTGAAATTTCAGACTGATGTGGTCATTATACCTCGAGTGGTCAACGTCGTTATACTCAACAATTCTATACGCGAAAATGTGTTTTAAGCGTGTGGAGGAGGAGCTTAGTCAGATGTTTGAGCAACTGTCGAATGACGATTGCCCTTGCTGTGTAGACGATATTGATGGGAATGAAGAGCACATATTAAAGCCGACAGAAGAGAATCGTGTACAGCGGTGTCAGTTTGATGTCTGTGGAAATTATCGATGTCTGTGCGAAGTTTGTAATGCAGATGTAGATGGAAAAGAAGAGAAATCACGGGACTATCGTCTATCACGTCTTAAGGCTGAGAATGAAAAGTTTAAGACTTCTGTGATTTGTAGAAATTGTAAAACGAATAATGTAGAAATTCTGGCATTGCCTTGCACACACGTAGTAACGTGTGAGAAATGTGCTGACATTTTGGATAATTGTCCATTGTGTGATGAGAGAATTCTTGGAACGGTTCGAATCTACATGGCTTAAAGTCGTCTTAATGCGTATGAGGATCATAATTCTGCGTGTAACAGTTTAATGTACCGATGTTACGTTTCGCTTCAATAAAGATTGAATAAATTCATGTCTTTTCTTGTTTGGTAGATAGAATAGTATAGGCGTTGAAAGAGAGCCTATATGATGTGTGAGGTCATACTCGCCATAGTCCTAATGTGTGTCTTATTCTATAATTCACAGAGTTGCAAGCTCATTGGATGCCTGTAGAAACTCCAAAAAGCATTGGCCTACAGTGTAAATGGCTAAGATTGTCTATGTGGCCATGTGAGTGAAAGGCCCAAAACAATATGCATGTTGATTGCGTGTATTACAAAAACCTCTCAATTTGTGTTTAGGGAATATTCAAAGCCCTTGTAGCGCCAATGGAGGGGTCTAAATTTGATGTAGGCAGCTGCTGTGGCTCACACCCAAAGGGGTCTAAATTTGATGTAGGCACCTGCTGTGGCTCACACCCAAAAATAATTGCCACTTTGGAAGGGGAGGGGTAGGCACACGTACGCCCCCACCCAAGAAGTGCAACCCTTGGCCAAATTTAATGAGTGTCTGTTTCAGGCTGAGGTGGTCGTTTGACCTTTGACCCCATTGACGAATTGGCTCTCACAACCGATTGGGTCTCATAACCGATTGGGTCTCATAACCGATTGGGTCTCATAACCGATTGGGTCTCATAACCGATTATAGAATTGGGTCTGAAAGTTGTATATTAATTACTACTGCTGCCTCAGGGCTAGTAGCTTAAGGGACTGATCTTCTCCCTCACTAAATTAGTTCTACGCAAGGTATGGCAAGGTAAGTTATGGTAGGGTGAGATCAATCAATCAATCAATCAGTTTGTTTATTGTCGTGAAGCACATATGACAAATACATGAAGAACAATAATCAGTCGTAGACAAATGGGAGGCCCAGAAGGGATGAAATCCCGCTATAGGGACACCAATTTTATCTAATTTCATAAACAGGATCGGTAAATTCTTAACTATATGCTTAATTAGTTAATTAAGAGGGTTGACAAGGAAACTGTAGAGAAGCCGAGAAGAAGTTGTAGTGTAGCAGACTAGTTTAGCAGAGTTATCCAACTAGGACTTTAAAGTACAAGGATAGCATATATTACCAGGTTATAAATGTTAATTCAGACTGATGACCTAGAGAAACCTAACTTAGTCCTCATCAATCAGTCCACTCGTTAAGTCAGAACGCAATGGTTTTTGAAGATATAAAGATTCCGGGCTTGTTGAGTTGTTGGAGGAATGCGACTCCAAACCCGTGGACCATTGAACCTAATTGAAAAGCGACGAGTATTAGATTTGGCAAGGATGGAACGATAGGATGAGGCTCCTCTGGTACTATATGAATGAAAGTGAGTGCCAACATTGAAGTAATGAGCAAATCCCAAGGGTAACAGGTTGTGAGCGTATTGGTACATGAATATAGCAGTCTGGTAAAATCTAATTTGGTGAAATTTTAGTAAGTTAAGATCAAGAAAAATAGGGTCAGTATGAGAACCATATGGTGTTCCTGAAATTATCCTGATTGCTCTTTTCTGAGATAAGTGGAGGCATGGTAAGGTGAAGTAAATTAAAGTAAGTAAAGTAAGGTGAGTATACAGAGTAAGTAAGACAAGGTCACATAGTTATGTAATTTCGTTCTCAACTGCATAGCCACCACAGATTGCCTCTGTCTAAAGGACTGACCCTGTCAATGTTGACCTGATTATGGCTTGGGTTTCATGTGCCATCGGTTGTTGCCTTGTGAATTAGATAGAAGTTACTAACTAATGATAATTAATATAGAAGTAAGGCAAGGTAGGATGACGACGATGAAATAAATAATTAAATAAACGCTGTATTATATTTCTGCATGTAATGTAAGGTAACGAAACAGAGTTACATGTTTCAATGTATGGAAGTGGTTATTTGTACATGTATAACACCTGAAGGGCGTCTGTTGTCGTTTTGCAGGACGCGCTCCATTGGCGATCGTCGAACTAGATGCCTCCAATTCGCGGGTGGTCAGTTACCCTTTCCAACCACCTGCTGGTTACAGGATGTCCAGCAGCAGAAACAGCGGATTCAGGGTTCGACACCAGATCCTCGCATCCAGCATATCAGTTGTTTCTGGTCTAGTGAACTACTGGATGATCGTCTCTCGTCTTCTGAGCGCAACCGGTTCGATTCCACGGACATTAACTTCGGCTTCGTGAGGATTGACTGCGAGCGAAGAGCAAGGGGGCGTTGGGGCTTGAACTTCAAGGCTTGTCTCGGAGCTAACCCAGTGCAACCGGTGAACCGGGGCTAATCCATATGAGCTTTACGATTGTTCATAGAAAAAATTGGTATCAGAAACTGATCAAGAGTTTGGAGTTTAAGAAGCCGAATATTTGGCAGACTCCATGATGGCACGATGAAGCAGACATACTGTTGATCTGACAAGTTGACGTAGTGTCCTTCCAGTGGCCCCACTTCCCGTGGCCCCACTTCCAGTGGCCCCACTTCCCGTGGGCCCACTTCCCGTGGTCCCGCTACCATCCAGTGACCCCGTCTGAGTCCGCCACTGAATAGTCCGGCATTGGTACTATACGAACCCTAGCGTCTACTGTGAGTAAGGTAATTGTAGTCCATCGATATTGCTTCTCATGGACTATGAGGATTGTTCGACTGTGCATCAGAGTCAAGCAGTTGACAGTTGATCAGTACACTGACTGACTTATTTAACTGGATGATTGACTGAATGAATGAATGAATGACCGACTGAATGAATAAATACTTGAATGAGTGACTACGAACTACACCAAATGACTGAATGACTGACTGATGAATAATTAACTGACTGAATGACTGACTAACCGATTAAATGAATGAAAGAATGAGTGAATGAATGAGTGAATGAATGAGTGGATGATTGAATAAACGAGTGAATGAATGAGTGAGAAAATGAATGCATGAGTAATTGAATGAATGATTGAATGAATGAATGAGTGAATGAATAAGTGACTCAGCTAGGGAATGAACGAGTGAATGAATGAATGAGTGAATCAACGAGTGAATAAATAATTGAATGAATGATTAAATGAATGAGTTAATGAATCAAGAGTGAATCAATCAGTGAATGGATAGGTGAATGAAACATAGGCCTACAGACTCACTAGCTGTTTACACAAACGTGCGCCTAACAATGCCTGTATATATAGGGGATTTTGTCAGTGTTATTCGACAATCTTCATAATTACGTCCGAGACCATAGTATAAAGTTGAGACAAAAAATGGCCGGCTGGATCGTTCAGATAGCCGCGTAATTGCTATTATCAAATACGCACGCACCAAAATCCTAGAAACCATAATTCAACATGCAGGCCAAGAGACTTTATAATGTAAAGAAACGTTAGCAGTCAATAATCGCATCAAAGTGTTTGACAGTATAAGCCTGAGCATTCGCTTTGTGAAGCGCCATGAAAGCAATTTGCCTCTTACGATACATTGTAAGATGTCGTTGTTGCAATTTAAATTGACGTTTTAATATTCCTCAGCTCCTTTGGTATTTTCATTCAGTCAATATTTCTCTTCGTTACTCAATGCCTCCGCCCCCGCTATTCCAAAAATTCATTTAACTTCTTGAATTATAGCAAATGAAGAAAAAATTAAACTCTAGTAAATGAGCGTGGTATTACAGTTTGGCATTAAATTACGGTTTAGACGGTATGCAACAAATGTGACACCTTGCGAATTTCATGACTTCAATTTATGCCATAAGACGCTACAATGTAAATCGAGAGCACTTGTTCGGATCAAACTAATCATACAAATTATGTAGAGTGCTTTCCTGAGGTACCAAAAGTTTCGTAATGCCTATTCATTATAAATTTCTGATGTTTTAGGAATTCACGAATTTCTCAATGAATTCGTTTAGTCCATGGCAACGGCGTTGATGCGTTCTGATTTTCGAGGGAAAAGGGATTAAATTTCTCCGGATAAATTTGTTGACGACAGGCTTTAAATAGCGACCTGATCTTGATCGTTAATAACAGCTGATTCTATGTTCATCATCACCATCGCCATCGCCATCGCCATCATCATCATCATCATCATCATCATCATCATCATCATCATCATCATCATCATCATCAAGTCTCCAAGATGCCAATGCAGACTTTTGGCTGCATTGGGTACGAATAAATGATCTCCATTGTCCTTGGTCATTTCGTAGTTTCCTTGGCTCTCTTCCAACCCCGGTTGTCGTAACCGCTTTCCGGAGCAACTCATTGGCAAGGAACCTCAGTCAATTGGTGCATGACTGGATCCTTGGCTTCACTCTTGACAGAACCTTAGGCTGAACTTCCTACACAGTTACAGTCATAAAAAAGCTGGACAATCTTCCTTTCCTGGATGACAGAAAGCTCTGCATTGACCTCTTGGACGAACTTTAATATTGTATTGCAGAATATCAATCAATCAACCAATCAATCAATCAATTTATATAGCGCCTCTTCAAGGGTTCTACTCAGAGGCGCTCCCGAGCCAGGCCTGATCATAGAGAAAAGTCTTCAGTTGTGTATAGAAGGAAGTAGAATGAGTACGAGGGGATAAGCGAAGGAAGGGTGGTAAGAATGTCGACACTACAGAACTTAGATAATAATAGTTAGACAATAAACGCAAACGATCGGTCATGTTCATCGAGAACAAAGGTCTCACCCGAGTTCTGCTCTGCGCATGCGCAATGCATCTCAGCGCAGTGTGAACGTACGAACTCTGCGTCGTTCTCACATGATCTGCAGATCTTGCAGGAACTTATTATCGTCGGAGGTCCAGCATAGATGACGTCATTCAGCGGAACAGTGGCGCCACCTTCAGGCACAATCTGGCGAGAATTCGAGATCTCGTTGGATGGCGTGGTGTTGAGAACCTTTCGAGGGCGAATGTCCTCAAGGCAGAGAAGAGCCTGACTGTGTGGGTTCTTGAGGCGAGGGCGATCCCTGGAAGGGAGGGGTAGTAGCCCCGAGCGGGCGTCGCCACCTGGGGAGTTGAATTGGCGAGCGATGACGTTGTTGGGAGAAGAGGCGGATCGAGATTCAGAGCGCATGCGCCTGCGCTTGCGCTTTTTCGTTGTCCGGCTGAGGTGGACAGCGGTCGAGAGGCAGATGACCAGGGCCAGAATGACCAGAAGGGCAACGAGAGCAGAGGCTACGATGGTCGAAGGGGTGACAAACCCCACGGAGGAGGAAGTACGGTCAAGGAGGGAGGATCCTAAAAGGAAAAATAGATGGTGAGAGTGCTTTATGATCTATGGTCGTTTAGTGGAGAGCAGAGCAGTGTAGGTGCGTCTGTGTATTGTTAAGAGCAAGAGAGAGAGAGAGAGAGAGAGACAGACAGACAGACAGACAGAGACAGAAATACAAAGAGATAGATAAACAGACAGACAGATAAACAGACAGATACATACACACACAGACACAGGGCCTAATATATATACACACAGACACACAGACACACAGAGATGGCGAGTGAGTGAGCGAGTGTGCGCGAGGAGTGAGTGAGTAAGCAATTGGCTGGCTGACTGACCGACCAACCGACCGAATAACTGACTGACTGACTTCATTATAGGACAATCAAATTCTTGGACCTTCACTGTAGGTATTTCGGGCAAAGGAGGTCGGTTTCGAGGTCTGGTTCAAGGCCAAGGTCACTGCCGTCGCCTTCGTCATCTTGACCTTTTCCGTGGAAGAGGAGGAGCTCATCTCTCCTTCCACTGCTCCCTCTGCTAATAGCAGCGACATAAAACAACAGTAAAACACAGGACCAAAAATATATCACATATCGCTCGCGTATACTATTATTAAGTTCAGTGGATGCTTAGTATGGCATAGAAACAGAATGGCTGAATGGCTATTCATCTGTGAGATACTCGGTAAAGGCTACTTCTGTCACATAAATTATTTCCCTAGGGACTGCGAATCATACATTTTCAGTGGAATCGAATCTCGAATCGAATAGGGCCTAGTGTGTGCTTGATAGCACAGGCGTACCACAGTTATCAATATATCAATGTAGGCCTAATAGCTTTTCTGCAGTTTATAATTAATTAAACTAACAATTAAGTTAATTAACATAATTAAAATAACACAAATGATCTAAAAAAAATTAGAACCAAAGGCTAATTATTTTTCGAATCATGACGTCATTTTCGATTCGAATCGTATACTGCCGACCGATTCTTTTTCGAATCGAATATTTCAAAGCTTCGCATGGTCCTATACTACGTCCTGCCTGAATTTCTAAGGGGCGTGTTCCAAGCTGAAAACAGGAGTTATCGCTTCCCAAAGGAGACAGACGAAAGACTTTGACAGACAGACGAAGAGGATAATCAACAAGAGTGTAGAACTAGGTTGAACATACCACGCCCCACGATGCTACATGTTTTATACCAGGACTGTTGTGGAGATCGCCACAATAGATTGGTTAGAATAAAATGTGATATATAATCGATGAGCAAATTCATAGATGTAATGACATAAAATTCTGCGCATACTATAGGCCTACGTTAACTGATAATTATAAAATATAACATTTATTATGCATGTATGTATTCATGCATGCATCAAGACACTAAATACAGCGCATGTTCGTGCCTCACAATAATGACATGTTAATATATCTATTAGCATTAAATATTACATAGAGGTCTATATAAATACGTGAATAGATGCATTGATATTATATTACATATTATGCATAAATAATGTGTTTAATGGACCCATTAAGAAAAAGATGATCAGTAAGTAACCGCAGAATGAGATGTCGCATTGTTCCCACGGAGGTTGTCTTCGGTCAGCTGTCAGGCACCAGGGACCTTCAGGGTGGCGTTGGGGGTTGGGGTTGCGACAGTAGTTGGCAGCATCCTCCAGCCGGTCGTCAGGGTACAGATGGGGGTCGATGAAGTTGTGAGGGTGCGGGGTCTGCGAGCCCCATCTCTGGCACTGACGCCCGGTCCTAGTCTGAGAGATGCGACCGGCATACTCAGTTCCGGACCTTGTGAACCTACACTCTACAAACATACAAAGATAGAGACGGACAGGCAGATTGGCAGACAGACAGACAGACAGACAAGCAGACAGACAAGCAGACAGACAAGCAGGTAGGTTGTTAGACAGACTTTGCCATTGAGTTAAGACATTTTGAAGCACTGAGTAAGCATGCTTTTGTTGCTTGTCTATAGCTATACGTATGTTTATTTCAACATTCTCTCTGTGTCTCAAGGTCATTAAGTCTCTGTCTCTGTCTCTGTCTTTCTGTTTCTTTCTCTCCGCCTCTCTGTCTCTCTGCCTTCCTGTCTGCCTTCCTTCCTCCTTCCTCTCTTCCTCCCTAACTCCCTCCCTCCATCCCTCCCCCGTGTAAGAAATATCTGGTAAGGTGACATTCCAGTGCAATGCAATGAAATACAAGACAATTTATATAGCACCAGTTACAGCCAAAAACAGTACTCTAGAAGACCGTACTTGTAGCCTTACCGCAGAACGGAATGTCGCAGTACTCCCATCGTACTCCTGGATCCATCGTAAAGCACCATGGTCCGGCTGCATTCGATGGATCTGGATTCCGACAGAAGTTCTCTCCACCTCCAGCCACGGATGAGGAGTTCAGGAATCGGGTCCGGCTGGCGTAGGAGTGTGCGTGCGGATGCTGCGAGTCCCATCTCTGGCACCGCCTCCCGGAAACAGTCCGGGATATGCCACCCATGTAATCATCCCCCGCTCGGGTCATCCGACACCCTGAACGAAACGATTGAGGTTAATTAAGGGTCAAGGTCATTAAGTCAAGATCAAATTTATTATTTCAAAACTTGTAATCCATCCATCCATTAGAATAATCCATCAATTCATTCATACATCAAATAATCCATTCATCCATCCATCCATCCATCCATCCATTCCTCCATCCGTCCGTCCGTCCGTCCGTCCATCCATCCAGCTCTCTTTCTTTCTTTTGTTCATTCACTCGCTCGCTCGTTCGTTCATTCAATCATTGTTTTTGTTCTTCTTCCTAGAATTGTCTATCTATCTGTTTTGTCCTCTGTAGGGATATTTTGTCCGTGCGTCCGTCCGTCTGTCCGTCTGTCTGTCTGTCCGTCTGTCCGTCCGTGCGTCCGTCCGTCTGTCTGTCTATCTGTCTATCTGTCCGTCTGTCCGTCCGTCCGTCTATCTGTCTATCTGTCTATCTGTCCGTCTGTCCGTCCGTCTATCTGTCTATCTGTCCGTCCGTCTATCTGTCCGTCTATCTGTCCGTCTATCTGTCCGTCTATCTGTCCGTCTATCTGTCCGTCTATCTGTCCGTCTATCTGTCCGTCTATCTGTCCGTCTATCTGTCTGTCTGTCTATCTGTTGGTCTGTCTGTCTGTCTGAGATGTAAAAAATCGCACTGACCGCAAAGAGGAACGTTGCAGAATTCCCATGTGGTGGCTGGGTCTGAAGTGAAGCACCACGGTCTGTCTCTCACCCCACCGGGGTTACGGCAGAAGTTCAAAGAGACGTGGACGCCCCCTGGGTCAGGGAACATCCACGCATGACGGAAGCCGTGAGGGTGGGGCGTCTGATCGGCCCAGCGCTGACAGGCCCTGTACGAGACGGTGAAGGACTGGTGGCCCCGGTACTCGGCCCCTTTCTGCGTCAGGCGACACTCTGTTGCAAGCATATCATGTCTAGTTATACAGCACAGTTAGTGTGGGCTAAAGCCAGTCGTACATCGTGTGTCGCATTACTACGTGAGCGCTCAACCAGTCAGACATAATAAGTGTAATGTGGGTCACGGTAGCCGATTAGTTAAAGTGCTCGCTTGTAACGATGGGAGTACACTGTACACTGTACAGGTTCACGTTGAGCAACACCTTCACTTGCAATAGATCAGCACCATCCATTGTTGCTCGGTCACTAGATAGAGGAGCAAGACAATATTATCATTATATATACGAAGTAGAGGCAAGCTTTTGCGAGGCACTTAAAAGGAGGTATTTTGAGCGTCTTTACGCATACATACATGTATGCATACACGTCTAGTATGTATGCATGTGTGTATGTATGTATGTATGTATGTATGTATGTATGTATGTATGTATGTATGTATGCATGTATGCATGTATGTATGTATGTATGTATGTATGTATGTATGTATGTATGTATGTATGTATGTATATTTGTATGTATGTATGTATGTATGTATGTATGTATGTATGTATGCATGTGTGTATGTATGTATGTATGTATGTATGTATGTATGTATGTATGTATGTATGTATGTATGTATGTATGTATGTATGTATGTATGCATGTTTGTATGTATGCATGTATGTATATTTGTATGTATGTATGTATGTATGTATGTATGTATGTATGTATGTATGTATGTATGTATAATATGTATGTATGTATGTCCGTATGTATGTATCTAAATCATCCTGGATTCATCTGTAGACCTATGTGTGTGTAACACTGTGTATGAATATAAACATTCGATTATGACATTTTAAGTACATCTGGAACACTATATGTTTTAGCATGCACTTCATTCAAGACTTTTTAGACTTCGTGAGGTTCTTGTAAGGCGCTATATAAATGGTCATATGCATACAGACATGTATACATATTGACTGACTGGCGTGTATATCTCAGTTGTAGCTTACTACCACTGAGATTGACGCGATGTTAACATGGCACAACAGTGTTATTATTTATTAATAAGGTTCCTCTTAGAATGGAACAGATTTGAGTACAATAGAGCACATTAAAATATACCATTTAACCGATCCAGAAACTCCGAAAATGGCGACATCCATAAACTCCGAATGGAAATTCGTTGGTTCTGCGATTGGAGGGGGGAGGAGGGCAAAGGTCACTGAGTAGGCGCCTACACTTCTTGTTAACTGAGTACTGCTTGAAAAACTTATGAACTTCTTTTCTTATTGGCATTAAACATCGTTTATGTTAGCTAGATGAGTGACTATGACCTCCCGGATTCCGACCTGGCACCGGAAGGGACAAAGCATCCTGGCTATTGCGGACTTCATTTGATATAGCGCCGGTGATTAAGATGGTCTCTGTGGGCGCTGAGAAATTTCAAAGATTTACATTTAGATGTATTTTAGCTTCTGTAGCAGCGGCGCTATGCGAATTTAGATTTACAGGTCTACATGCATAAAGTAAAGGGAAATCTTCATAGAAAGAAAATCTGAGACTGACCTAATGGCGATCTCTGGTGCGTCATTGCTTCATCCCGTTCGCTCACAGTTCATCTGATTTCATTCGGATTCATTTAGAATCCATCTGAGTCGACTTAGAATTGAGTCATTTGAGATTCATCTGAATCAACCAGATCCAACCAAGCCCTGAGTCGCATCCTAAACTCACCCAAATCAACTTAGTCAACCGGAATCATCGAAGTCATCCTGAATTCACATGCGTCAACTTATCTTCATCTGAGTCAACCTTATCTATCAGAGTCATCTTGGTTGACTCAGCTGAGTCGAAGATGAAGATGAATCTTAGATGAATCCTGGATGAATCTGGGATGAATCCTAGATGAAGCCTGGATGAATCTTAGATGAATCTTAGATAAATCCTGGATGAATCTTGGATGAATCTTAGATGAATCCTGGATGAATTTTGGATGAATCCTGGATGAATCTTGGATGAACCTTAGATGAATCTTGGATGAATCTTGGATAAATATATTTACTGTACCTGAGCCAACTGAGAATCATCTACATGTATGTCATCATCTTCATTTAATCCAAATATTCCAAACAACGTCCTGCTCCTTTCGTATTTATCTCGGAGTCATCTTGTTGTCAACGTATTCATCTCTTGTGTTTGTGTGTGCTACGAAGATCGAAGTGAGCGGAAGTGATCCTTGTCCCTCAGAACCTCCTCACGGTTCGTCTCCTTCGATATGCCTTCGACCTAGTCACGACATCATCAGCCAGTCCGTCGAGACCTGCTCAGCGCCACGCTAACCGGTTGCCAGTGATGCGATTCGGCGTCCGGCAAACGCCCAAATAACGCCCAAGAACTCGATTATTTCAGAGACACGCAACCGACTACGGAAGACATAAGGCGACCAGAGGTGTTGTATACTGTCGTGATTGCAATCAACAACCAACCAACCAATCAATCAATCAATCAATCAATCAATCAATCAATCAATCAATCAATCAATCAATCAATCAATCAATCAATCAATCAATCAATCAATCAATCAATCAATCAATCAATCAATCAATGAATCAATCAATGAATGAATCAATGAATGAATCAATCAATGAATGAATGAATCAATGAATGAATCAATCAATCAATGAATGAATGAATCAATGAATGAATGAATGAATGAATGAATGAATCAATCAATCAATCAATCAATCAATCAATCAATCAATCAATCAATCAATCAATCAATCAATCAATCAATCAATCAATCAATCAATCAATCAATCAATCAATCAGTGTGATTCTCGTTAACGATAACGATTACGAAAATGTTCGTTAACGAAAATAAAATGATTTCGTTAACGATAACTATGACTAGAACTAAAAAATATCATTAACTATAACTATAACTATAACGAAAATAACAATAACGAAAATTCATCTCTATTTTCGTTAATGCCAAAAAAATAATAATAATAATATCTTTTCTTAAAATAGGAAGTGCAATATGGACGATTCGACATAAATGAGAACGAAAATATGCGATATTTTTATTATGCAATTTGTCAGTTACTTTGGAAACTCGTGTATTCATGAAGCTGCTTCAAAGGCTTTCAAAGCTCTGAGCAAATTGTGAAACAGCTGTGTTAATACGCATAATTTTGCTTATAGCCAAAATTATTGTAACTAAGTAAGTAGTAACTAAAATTAACTAAAATAAAAATCCATTAACTATAACTATAACTGTAACTAAAAAATAATACTAACTATAACTATAACTATAACTAAAATAAAAAAAAAACCATTAACTATAACTGTAACTATAACTAAAATAAAATCTGTAAGGAGAATCACACTGCAATCAATCAATCAATCAATCATCAATCTATCAATCTAATCAATCTAATAAATCTAATCAATCTAATGAATAAATGAAACAATGAAACAATGAAACAATGAATCAATCAATCGTGAGTCTGATATGTGTGAGTCATTGTGTAGTCTGGCATTTCTGTTGCCGTTGTCGAAATCAACGCTGTAGTCGTCGTCGTCGTCGTCATCATCATAGTCGTCGTTAAGAAACCTTATTCACAGTTTCCAAGTAGTCTAACGTTTTCAGCGTTTCTCTGAAAACGTATCATAGGCCTATTACCTACATGTAAATATGGAAATTCAAACATAGCTTTACGTACGTAATGTACTTGTACGGATGCGTCCATCCATAAACATTCAAAGACACACATGCAAATATTCATGTACGTTTAAACGCACACTTGCTAACTTCTCGTTCTTATGACTTCAGCGTATTTTATATTAGCGTAGACGGTGCTTTTGTGAATAGTGTTGGCGATTAATCGTTAAAACTTTCAATCGATTAATTTTGACTTGTTCAATAAATTATTTAAATTATTTCGTGATGTCGAGCGACCCATTTCCGGAGTAAACATTATGGCGAACAATGATAATGTGAAACGTTTGAGTGGAAATTAAGCGATCATTTTGCAATTAAGGTAAATGCTGAGGGAAAAGTTGAAGATAGCGATAAAATTAATCATCTTTATTGCAATAAACAGTTCGCTTACCGTGGTTCAAATTTTTTTGAAAGAAAGTAGTAACTGACTCAGTGACTACATTTCAACAGTTTCTCACAGTCACTTAACAAATACCAAATTAGGCTAATCGAATTTAATCGATTAATCTCCTAAATTTAATTTCCATTCAATCGATTGAATTCGATTGATTTGATCGATTAATCGAAGTTAAATTTAGGAGATTAGTCAATTTAATTGTTCTGTCAGTGTATGGGCAACGGTGACACGTCAGAACGGCCAAGGACAAATCGGCCCCGACATAACGGCCCTGACAAATGGGCCCCGACAAAACGGCCCCGACAAAACAGCCCCCGTCAAAATGGCCTCGACAAAACAGCCCCGTCAAATCGGCCCCCGTCAAATCGGCCCCAGTCATATCGGCCCCCGTCATATCGGCCCCAGTCATTTCGATTCCAGTCATATCGGCCCCAGTCATATCGGCCCCATACAAAATATCCAATGTTCCAAGTACTTATAAGCTTACGCTGACAAACTATGTTGAAATGAGACCTCAAGCGACGGTTAAAACTGGACAATGGACTGCGGGGCCCATCGTCTAATGCTAACTGGTTGGCGTATTTAATTATTTAAATGCGTTCAATGACAACTATCATAAATTTAACTTATATTTACGCATCGAATTATTTTTCATAAATTCAGCTTCCATTTTAACGCCAACATTATTTTCAGCAATCCAACTTCCATTTTAAACTGACCACATAAGATAACTTGGCAACGTAAACTACGGTTTTACCAATCCGAGTTCTATTTACGCAAAGAATTCTTTTCATCAATCCAACTTAAAAGTACTTGGGACATGGGATATTTTGTGAGGGCCGATGTGACTGGGGCCGATGTGACTGGGGCCGATATGACGGGGGCCGATTTGACGGGGGTCGATATGACGGGGGTCGATATGACTGGGGCCGTTATGACGGGGGCCGAAATGACGGGGCTGTTTTGTCGAGGCCATTTTGACGAGGGCCGTTTTGTCGGGGCCGTTTTGTCGGGGCCCATTTGTCAGTTTGAGGCGCCGTTTTGTCGGGGCCCTGCTTGTCCTGGGCCGTTCTGACGGGGTACCATCCAATCGGGCAACTGAGTAACGTGAGTCGTACATAGCGGCGCATCATCGGCCGTTTGAGGCGACCGTACTGCCATCGTCCAATGGGTTGTCCTGCTTGGAATCCGCGCCACGAGTTCCGAAAACTACTAATCGATCCGATCGGAAGCAGAATTAAGGAAGTCGAGAGGAGGACGGAGGAAGAGGGAGGAGGAGGAGGAGGAGGAGGAGGAGGAGGAGGAGGAGGAGGAGGAGGAGGCGGAGGAGCAGGAGGAGGAATAGGAGGAGGAGGAACAAGAAGAGTAGGAGGAACAAAAGGAGGAAGAGGAGAAACAAGTGAAGAAACAAGAGGATGATGAGGAGGAACAGGAGGAAAAGCAAGAGGAGGAGGAGGAGGAGGAGACGAGGAATAGGAGGAACAAGAGTAGGAACAAGAGGATGAAGATGATGATGAGGAGGAATAGAAGGAACAAGATGAGGAAAATGAGGAGGAGGAAGAGGAGGAAGGGGAGGAACAAGAGGATGAGGTGGAGGAAGAAAGGAGAAAAGGAGGACAAACAAGAGGGTGAGGATGATGAAGAGGTGGAGGAGGATGAGAAGGAAGAGGAGAAGGAGAAGAGACAGAGCAGGAGAGGAGAAGTGGAAGATTGACGGGATGATTGTGAAACAGCAGACGAGTGGAAAAGAAGGAGCGGAGAAACAGGAAGAAGGAGAGCATTGTCTTACAGAAGAGGAGAAGGAGGAAGACGAGGAAAATTATGAACAGGAGCCAGTGAAGGAGTATTGTTCGAGAGAAGATGAGGATTTGAAGAAGAGTTGGATTGCGAAGAAAATGGAGCAGAATGAGAAGAAGTAAGAGGAGGCAGATCGAGACAAATGAAGAAGGGGTCCAGCCAGAAGATCGGGACGAAGAGGAGGACGAGTAGAACAATTGGGAGAATAGAGAATGAAGAATAAGAACGGTGAAAGAGGATGAGGAGGAAATGAAGCTGAGAATGAAGAGAGGGAGGATGGTAAGGGAGATAAAAGAGGAGAGGCGTCGAATCGCGATAAAACAATTAAGAAGATGGAAACCCAGAATCATGGAAGAGAACAAAGGCAACAGAAAGCTGAAGAAAAGCAGTAAAGATACGAAATGAAAAACATGTAGCGAAAGAAGCAGAAAGCAATGAGATACAAAGAAACGAGGAGAAAGTAAGAGCGGGAGGAGGAGAAGGAAGAGAAGGAGGAGAGGTGAAGGAAGAGGAGTAGGAGAAGGAAGAGGAAAAGGAGGAGGAGGAGAGGATTAGGAAGAGGAGGAGGAGATGTGAAGAAGGATGAGAAGAAGGAGGGGAGAAGGAAGAGAAGGAGGACGAGGAAAAGAAGGAGGACGAGAAGGAGAAGGAGGAGTAAGGGAGAAGAAGGATGAGAAGAAGGAGCAGTAGGAGGAAAAGGACGAGGACGAGGAGGAGGAGGACGAGGAGAAGGACGAGGAGGAGAAGGAGGAGAAGGAGAAGGAGGAGGAGTGAAAGAAAGAAATACGAAGAGAGGGCGTTACTGAGAACACCAGGAATGACAAACAGTGGGAAAAGCATTAAACGGACGAGAAAGACCGAGAGAGGGAGGGGGAAGAGGGTGGCTTCTGGAGCAGTGGTGTGGAAGAGGGCAGTAATCTTGGGAACATAAAGGACGAAGCAATGGATGGATTGAGGTGTGTTCATTTTGCGTCAGCAGTCAAAGCCTTCCCCCGTTTCGTAAGGGATTGCATTGTGGGCCATTGGGAGTGTCACGCGATTGCAATGAAATGGACGAAGAGAACTGGAGTCAATGAGGAAGAGGAGGAGCAATGAAAGAGGATGGAAGTTTTCATTCCTCCTCTTCCTCCTTTTCTCCGTTCCTCAACAGAAGAGGAGAAGTGATTAGAGATCGGAGAAGAGGATTAGAGGAATGAGGAACAGGTGAAGCAATGGGAGAGTAGGGAACGCGATTAGAGGAATGGAAAAGAGGGAGTGGAGTATACAAAAGGTCGAATAATGTGACTGGATGGTAAGAGGATCAGCAGAAAGAAGGAAGGACAAGAGTAACAAAGGAAGAATATGTAAGGAAGCAGAAAAAGGAAAGATTCAGAGGATGGGAAATGGAAGTAAGAAAATATTAAAATGAAGGAAATGGAATTAAAATGAAAATGGTCGCAATAATATAAAGAAAGACGACTTTTTGAACGGAAAAGAAAGATTAAAACTGGAAGTACATTATGGTAAAAGAGATTGAGAATGAATAAGTCAAGGAGGAATAAAAAGAATTATAATGAAAGCAGAAAACGAGGAAGCAGAAGAAGAAAAGGACGCCGACGAAGCAGAGAGGAGAAAGAGATATGGTGGAAGAAAAAGAACCAAAAGAAAGATATGGAAAAGAAATGAGAAGATAGTGGAAGCCATGGAAGAGGAGCAGAACGAGGACTAAATGTTGAGGAGAAGAGGAGAAATCAGTCAACGAATGAGACGACAAGAGCAGTCCGACAGGGAGTCGATACATGAGACACGTTGGGCGTGAAATCGTTTTCTGATTAAGGGCATCATCCTCTGCAATATATTCTACGTTGATGAACAGCACGGAACATTTACTCTGGCTCACACATCTCCCAATTCTTATATACCTCCCTAAGTCCCTGCCTGTACTTCTCTGTATCTCTCCTTCTGCTTCATTCTCTCCCTCTTAGTCCTCCTTGCTCCGTTTCTTTGACTCTCTCTGTGCTTCAACGTTGCTTTCCCATCAGAGTTAGAGCGTACGGATCGCGGTTCGCCTCCCAATAGGCTGGCTGATTTCAGAGATTTAAATCTCGGGCTAGCCCACTAAAGCAGGTAATGGTGTTGAAGGATCTCACCCGATCAATTCATTGAAAAATGAGCAGGGTCGAGGCCATATACGGTCGCTATATAAAAACGTGTGATCATAGGCCTACATTTATATTACAAACTTACCCTTTCTTCAACACCCTTTCTTCCTTGGTCCTCTGTTTATATTCCCTCGCAAACCCTGTCGTCTTGCCTATCTATCTCTGTCTGTCTCTGTCTGTCTGTCTATCTCTGTCTCTATCTCTCTCTCGTTCTCACTGTGTCTCTGTCTGTCTCTGTCTGTCTGTCTCTATTTCCCCGCCTCCACCACCTTTTACGCCTGCCTGCCTGCCTGCGTACTTCTTCCCCTCCACCCGGAAACCACTGGCTAAGCTCTACATGTATGCGGGAGATCATCATTGGTGAATATTCTAGTCTTCTGAACATTGCTTGCTTCCTTATGAACTTTCTGAACATTGCTTGCTTCCTTATGAACTTTCTGAACATTGCTTGCTTCCTTATGAACTTTCTGTTCTCCATGACATCATCATCACCTTCGAACATTGCCCCGCCAATTTCTGGTAAACTTCTGGAACCGCCATTGTTCTTCAGCACAGAAACAAAAACGGCGACCATTGAGGGTGTTTGTGGTAATTCTCAGTTAAGTGTATAGGAGCTCTATGTCATTTATAACATGAAGTTTATTTTAACGTATATGGCATATCACAGGTTTCATTTTTTTTGCTCCATTTTTCATTTTTATAGCAACTGTTGCAGCCGATAAAGAGTGCCCTAGAGTAGACAACTGGAAGACCTTACTTGTACCCTCACCGCAGAACGGTTATTATTGTTGTTGTTGTTACTACTACAACAACAACAACAACACCTACTACTACTACTACAACTACTACTGCTGCTGCTGCTGCTACTACTGCTACCACTACTATTATTATAATTATTATTTTTATTATTAATTATTACTTTGTGCATTTCAATCGTTAATTGACAAAAGAGGCAGAAGATTGCTGGCGCAGTTAATTACCACACTCACGAATCCTCTCGGTACCTTGTCAGCAAAACTTCGGAAACCGGTTTCCGGTCCAAAATCACAACACGAATATAAATTTGCATCAATGAAGATAGGTCACAAATACGGCAGATGATATGCAACAGGACAAACACATCGCTGTATTTGTCTGAGTCCGTCTGTCTGTAACTCTGTATGCGTCCGTATTACACCGACTAAAGGCACAAAGACACACATACACACGCAGACACGCGGACTCATACTGACATACAGAAACACCAGACATACAAACTGATGCACATAATACATAGATGCACATGCTCATATGCACACAGAGAGATACATACATAGACAGATATGCAAGCACACAGAATACATAGAAATACTTTGACCAAAGTACACGTAGGCAGACGTTATGCAGACACACATGGAAAACAAACAGTCATACAGAGACATGCACACACAAAGACAAAAGGACATGGACATACACACACAGACATACACACACACAGACACACACAGACATACACACACAGACATACATACGCACATAGACATATAGTCTACATATTCACACACAGATACACAGACAATTGCAGATGCGAACAGATACAGACAAACCCACACAGACAGCCAGTGAAGGAGCTGGTAGCAAGTGAATGAATGAGCGACACACAGAATTACGTCATCTTCTGTCGATCCGTAGGCCTGTGTCTATACGTACTTTTTATATAGCGCATTGATACTGTCTACAAATAACTCCGCCTTTGACACCCTCACTTCTCCCTTACAAGCAGTCACAAAAATCGATTGAATTTCGATCATATTGAAAAACTTACCTCTTCAGTTGGTTGTGTTAATAGCAGGGCCGTAAATCTGTTTCGAAAAGTGGGGAGGGAAAATTCCCCTCGGAAGTGTGTATATATCTAAATAAATAAGTAAATAAGGAACTTGAAGTAATATCAAACTGGTTTAAAGCCAATAAACTTTCACTCAATCTGGACAAGACATGTTATATACTGTTCCGTGGTCACCGTAAACCAGCTCCTCAACAAGCAATGGAAATTATGATAGATAACAGGGAAATAGTGCAAACTGAATGCACCAAATTTCTTGGTGTTTATGTAGATCGGCATCTGCAATGGAATGAGCATATCACACATGTATCAAAGAAATTAGCAAAAAATATAAGTGTTCTATCACGAATTAAGCATTATCTGACTAAACCTGTTCTCCGACAATTATACTACACGCTGTTTTTTCCTTACTTATCATACTGTAATATCTGCTGGGGCTCAAACTACTCCTCTAGATTAAAACGCCTTGAGACTCTCCATAAACGTGCCATACGTGTGACTTGCTTACTGGGATGGTCCGATAGCACAAAATTAATATTTAAAGAGCACAATATTCTAAAATTGAATGATATTACAAAATATCAAATTGGACTATTCATGTACTGTTATCATTATAGGCTTCTTCCATCACTGTTTGATAAATATTTCCTTAAGGGTGTAGCTATCCATGGACATGATACTAGAGCATCCTGTAAATATCGAACCCCAGGGGCACGAACCATGACTAAGCAGTTCTCAATTAAATGCTCAGGTCCACCACTTTGGGATTCTCTTCCTCCAAATTCAATAAATATATTACACATGGCTCAATTTAAAGCTCAACTGAAACATTATCTGTTGAACAAATAAAAAGAATATGACTCGATAGATTGTACCTGTAGTTAAGATTGTTTAAGATGTACTACTGTGAACATTATAATCTGTTTTGTTTTTGATTTGTTTGTTTGTTTTAAATCTTGTACTGCAATGGTTTTTTTATTTAGTTGTTTGGCTATGATTTAGCCCTAACGTTGTTATTTAAGTTGAATTTTCTATAAGTATATGATCGTAAAAATCGTCTTGCCATCAGTAAATGTAATGTGGAAAAGGGGCAGCCCTGCAATAGCGGATTATTTTATCCTTTAGGGCTGTCCTGTTGACGGCATCAGCAGATTAACTCTTTTTTTTCAAATGACTGATTGTTAATTAATTGTGCTGTTGTTGATTCAATAAACGGCTGATTGATTGATTGATTGAAGAAGTCAACGACTGAGTTCAGTTGCACAGTAGGCTATATAGTGTTAAACCTAGGGCTGGGCATTTAACGCGTTATTAACGCGATTAATGCGTTAATTAATTAACGCCATTAAATTTTTAACGCAGTTAACGTTATTGTCACTGTGCCTAATTATTTTTAGAAATGCGCTAAAACAATTCTTGATAAAACCGCTCAGTTTAAACTTTAAACTTTAAAGTAAAAACCAAAAAGTAAAAACAAGTACTAGAAGCATGTTTGCTTTTTGTTTATTGACTGCAAGCATTTATACAGCGCATATTCAACGTAACTACTCAGAGTCGGTAGAGTAGTTGTATTTGTTATCTATTGTGACATGCGATTAAAAATTAATCGCGTTATTAAACATTTTAATCGTGCGATTAATTTCGATTAAAATTTTTAATCGTTGCCAGCCCCTAGTTAAAACATGTAGGCCTACCGGTATAGGTAAAATCGTAGTTAACGTTCACAAATTATTTTAATCTCTTCAATGCCGTACGTAGGCCTACTTTACGTTGGTAAGTATAGGCTATATGTCAATGATAAATCATCAATCCAGCTTTCATTTAAGCAAAAAATTTATTCCCATCAATCCAACTTCTATTTAAGAAAAATTAGGGCCTACTTATCATCAATCCAAACTTCTACCTTCAAAAAATCTCGAGGTTGCAACTGCGATAGCGATTACAAGTACAAACTGCGACCAATACGGATTTCTTTGTGGAAGAAACTAAAATTTAGCCTACACCTATAAATTATGCTGTTTGTCAATTTTGCTGATGCACAGATTTAGGCTTTGGGCCTATGCCTAGTTGTTTATAAATGTGAAATGCAGTCTCAACAGTTAAAATAGTGCGCACTTCCACCGTTTAGTTGTAACTACTTAACACCACACCTTCCAGCTGATGACTTGGAAAACGACAGATAACACTGTTTAAATGATTTCAAGGTGGTCCCCTAGACATTACAGCACTTTATTTATCAACTTCATTTATTTAAAATTATTTGTAATCCTCTGCAGGTCCTACACTCGAATGCAGTGATGCTCGAGGTCTCGAGATGAACATGAGTTGATTTATTCTATGGTTCTCCTCCCACCCTGAAAGTCCACATTCTCAATATAATAAATATATATAGTAGTAGTAGTTTCAGTTTAACGACACTGTGTGATAACAAAGATCATTAGCGTCGCCCTCCTCCTTTATCCAGGCTTATATATATATAAATATAATATATATATATATATATCACAGCTGTCTTCATAATTTGTCGTCCTGTCTCCGAACACTCTCTGCCCTGTTGTAGTAGGATGATGCGTTGCGCTTGACCGCTTGTCACAATATAAGTCTGCCAGCTTCGAACTAAGAAGGAAATCTATCTTTTAGCAGCCACATTCACACCTGTTTTAGCTTTCAAGCCGACAGGGTAAGGTTTGAGGTTTCTTGCAGAGTCCATGTTCCCATAATAAATCATTCTACAAGACTTGGCAGTCGTACTTCTAACTCGGTGACCCTAATATTTATGGCACAGCTCAGACAAAATTGTGGGGAGGGAATTCATTCACGTTCCCTCCCCAGGCTTAAAAGTGGGGAGGGAATTCCCTCCTTTCCCTCCCCAGGATTTACGGCCCTGGTTAATAGTCTGTCCTTTGTCCTCTCTGGCAACCAGACTCGGACCTCCACTGGACATCGATCTCTGGACAACTCGACTGATATGACGCAGCGATCGTGAATAAGCTGGTGCTCTGGCGTTTACGATCACGATGGGCATCAATAATTTAATTTTATAATTTAATAAAGTAGGCTAATAAGCTTAATTATTAGAAGTTATTTTTATATGTTACTCTATTAAATTATAAAATTCAATCAAATTATATTATTTTGCAAATTAGGCCCATTATTAAAACATCGATGGGCGCTTTTGAGCTGTAGGCTAGGCCTACACGTTTTGCATGAGGATGATGGGCCACTGGGTTTTTCGTGTGCATAGGAATGCAATGCATAATAATTATCTCCTTTTTGAGGAATCTATAGCCTAGGTCTATGTAGGCCTATTGTTTATTTGGGGAGCATGGCTTACTCAAAACTTGGGGGCAAGTGACCTCTTCTGTTCCGCATGGTTGCTCAACCAGTGGTCAACACTCTGCTCCAGTCTGTCAATTTAGTCAAAAACTCTAAAGCAAATTAGAGCATCTTCGTGATAATTAATGTAGGCTTACGCGACAGTTTGTATGTAGCCTGCATAATTATGCATGTGTGTGGACATTTACATAGAGTATTTTTCTCGCCGAGGCGCTGGTACCGTGGTACGCAAGAAAACGATTTCCTGATAGATCCCAATTACCTTATTCATAAAATAATTACAAAGCAGTGAAAGCTCTATGTACAGTAAATGTCCACACGCATGTCCTGACTACAGGAAAAGACTACAATATTCTATCCAGTGTCCACGCTATAGGCTATACCAGATCACCAACTCTGCACCTCCCGCAATTTCTGCGCCTGGACTCTCACGCCAGACTAAAAGGAAAACTTTCCCAGTTCTACCCTAGTCAGTATCTCTTCGTTTCTGTGTCTTTTTCCAATTATTCCAAATAAGATTCAACGTATCCGTCTGCCCGTCTATAGGCCTACCAGCACGACCTTTGGACCTCAACTTAGAACCAATTCGGACCATAAATTATCTGCCCCACCGATTTTTGTTTTTCACTGAGCCCCTGCGTATGAGTTACATGTAGGTCCCGCTACTTACCGTAATACAGGCACGCGATAATTACGATTACTGTTACAAGAAATCAATGTCCGTTAAGTGCAACATTGGCCAAACTTAGTGAAATGGACATAGCGATATAGCTTAATTGTAGGCATCAGAGCTCCAACATTTCTTAGGGCCAATACATAAGCTCTGTCGCAGGTACGCTTGCACAGGTTTCTGGTTGTTGTAGAGCTATTATCATGTTGCCTTTCCTTACCTAACCCTACGTTACCTTAATTCATTAAGACGCTACAACTGCAGCAGGGTATGAATCGAAGGCCTGAGGAGTGATTAAGGGGGTTGATGTAATCGATGCTGTGTGAACGACACACAGGGGTAACAGAGGAACCGAGAAAAGCGGAGTCTCAATTGTGAACGCACCCCTTGACGTGAAATTAACTGAAATTGGGGTGCGGGCAGTGGCGGCGCCAGAGGGGATGAGGGAGGCTTAGCCCCCTAACTGCGGCTAAGCCCCCCCCCATTTTGCATGTAAATGCATGCAAAAAATTGTTAGAAACTAATTTGGGTGGGGGTTGAACCAGTAAACCCCCCTAAATACGCCCATGGGTGGGGGTGCAATAGTATTCGGAACAGCGCGGAGAGCAGAACACCAAAAAACGATCATCCACACAACGCAAAGTACAAAAGGAACGAAAAGTCTTTTAAACGGATTACCTCAACGCTACGCAACACACAGCTAAATCGCACTGTTTGCAAAGTCATTCAATACCTAGATATGTTACACAATAACATGACTATGATTATTACGTTCACAGTTCGGAACCACGTCGACCACGCTGGTTCTCTGCCAGATCAGACTAGACGAGAGAGATAATAATATAACAAGGAACCGTATAATAACAGTCACAACTCAACAATGGTGTCGTAAAAATCCAAGAGTTTACTTACATCCATTTGCTAAAAAGATCACTGGACACCGTTTACAGTCAACTGGAAAAATACGTCACGCCTTCACACACAATTTCGTTGTAGCACAATGTAACCATATATTTATATAGCGCCGTTTGAAAAACTCTCAAAAGCGCTTTGTGTCGCGGAACGCAAAAGGTTCAAGTTAAAGCCACAATAACAATGGGAGCATGGGAACATGCCTTGTCAAAATGTCCACATGGGACCCTTATAGAGCCAACAACTTTGGGTCTCTTCAAATGTCTATGGGTAGGCTCGCTGGGATAGAGTCAGAGGCGTCTACAATATGTAAACCTTGGAGCAAATGCTCCATCCAAGAAATGGGGAGGGGGACCTCATTGAGAAATTAGGGGAAGTTCAAATTTTTTAATGTCGTACCATGGGAGAGGGGAGCGGAGGGGGAAGTTGCTCCAATGACTTCGGAGGGGCGATAGACGCCTCTGGATAAAGTAGGTCATATCCCTGCCATTTCCATGGACATCAGATGGGACTCATATTGGCTCTGTACTATGGGTTCCATATGGGCATGCCTGCAGCGATACGGTCTCAGCACAAAGTATAACAATCATGCATAGAGTCCAATGATTGCAAGGATATTATTTGCAAGACTGAGGGATTAGCAACAAAATAAGCTGGGTCCTTGACAGGCAGTGCCTGGGATACTACATGACACACGATATATAAAAACAGGAGATTGCTGACCAGTAGTGTTCCTTGATTACTCCGACTCCGATTAAAAAAACTCAGCCAGATGTTCAAAATTGCCATAAATATTTCACATTGAGATCACAGAAGCAGTTCAACATCAATCAGTTCAAACTCTCCAAGACGCGTGGCATCTGACACCGCATTTCATAATTATTTCTAACCTTTAAAATAGAAAAAAAATATTTAAAATGTCATCCTTCTGAATGACTGTTTCTTCATGTTGTAAAGATTTCAAAGTAAATCGTTCGCAAACTAAAATTGTATTTTTTATAAATGTGACAAATTCTTGTAGCCTTCGTTTCAGCGCCTAATGTATACAAGACAGTCAGTTAACTAATTATCTCTGAAACTGGTAATATTATATATAATTGTATTGTATTGTATCTTTAACATTTATAATGTTGAATATGTATCAGTGCCGGTGATATTGTATGTAATGTATCTTGTACCATCTTATATTATATAATGTTGAATATGTATCATATGCATTTGCACAACGTAAACATATATATTTCACAAACACATATAAATTCTGAACAAATTTTAAAGAATACACGTTCACTTAATTGCTACAACAACAATTGCATATACATATGTAAATAAATTAGCAATATACATACATATACACGTTTGCACTATGCAGCCCATGGATACACAAATGTACATCACACAAACATACTAAATTTAGGCCTAACTGTATATTGTATTTTAGATACGAATAGGAAATGCCTTATAGCATTTAAATAAATATGCATCATAAATACATACATTTATATAAATTATATACACACAGACAAGTGTATATATATATACAGACTTTATGCACACACACATACGTATAGAAATTTCTGTACAGTACATTGATACGAGCGCTTCAAGCTGTCTCTCAAAATGCATGCATATTTGTACCCATACATAACCTGGTCAATCCAGACTTAATTTAGCAACCGCACAGGTCCCTGCATGTATGTGTGCCTATATTTGTGTTTATGTTTGCATGTATGTGTGTGTGTGTCACATGAAAAACAACAGTGGTTTCTGAAAGTTGTATGCAGATATACAAAACCGATCAAAATGGCGTTCAAGCTACGTGCACCGGGATAATGTCTTACAGCCAGTTGTTTGGCAAGTCGACAACAAGAACAACGACGTGAAATCGAACCCTAGACTTGATGGATGAATGATGGACGAATTGATCTACGCGTTACTATAGAAACGACGACGACAGAAACTCAATCATATATGTCAATGACAATTACTCTACGTCTACAGCTGGAGGCCAACGCCAGTCCATGGGAGGAACGACTACTCCGGGAAAATATCAGCGCTAAGAGGCTACGAATCGGGGTTAAAGGTCAAGAATGCAGTAAAAAATTGTAGACGATAGTCAAAGACTAGACTCGGTCCAAGGTTTAAATGTGGATAAAATCTCGTTAGTAAAAGGCTAAGGTCGAAAATATGGTGAAAAATTAGAAGTGCACCGGATAATGGGAATTGAAAATTTATATAGCGCCACGACTTGTGACGAATGCGGAACTCAAGCATATGGAGTTCTAGAATATAGTTTATAACTTCGGCGAAAGATTGGATTAGATCCGAGGGTGAAAATGTGGGTCAATGGTAATAATTACAGGCTAAGTTAACCCGGTTGAAGGTCAAGACTATGGTCAAAACTTATAAACATAAACGTGTCAGAAAAATACTGAAATGGAAGTTAGGAATGTGGGACAAAGATCAGACGGTAAAAGGTAACAGAGGCAGCAGGTCAAGGGTCAAGAATGCAGATCTCTCAGTCAGAGGTCATAGGTCACGATTCAAGTAAAGCGACAATGGTCCAGGTCAACGCTCAACAACAACTTCTTGCAGCACGATCCGCTTTTTCTCCGAGGTCTCTTGCAACAAACGAGACGAAAGCAGATCAGGCGACGTCCATGGAAGAGGGAGGGGACTTCCCGTTTCCGTCCCTTCCCTCTCCGTCCTCCTCTTCGTTCGTCTCCTCAAACGTCGGCGACAGCTGCGGAAGCAGGTCGCATCCCGGCTGCCACTGGAGCAGGTTGTTCAACTCCAGTTCCTCGTCACCGGCGACGGAAACCACCTGCGACACCTGTTGCTGCGTCAGCTTGTAGGATGACTGACGGACGAAGTGCCGACGCATGAGGCGCGGTGGCACCGGCGAGTGGTGCAGGGGAACGCCGATGGCCCCTTTGTACGCCCCGAAATCGACTTCCTGCTTTGCTATCAGAAGTGGGGTTGCGGCGCCCGAGTCTGTCGCCAATAACGATGCGGACTCTGTCGAGGATGCGGCTGCTGTCGGGTCTGTTTGGGATGCAGCGGGGAAGTTGAACGTTGGAAGGATGCAGCCGGGGGCAACGGCACCGGCACCGATCAGGGCGGCGTAGTGGGGTGCAAGTGCCACGGGTGGCTTCTGCGGGAGCGGGTGTGAGGTGTTACCGAGGGGACCGGAGGAGGATTCGATCTGCAGTTGCTGGAACTGCTGGTGCAGTGAGGGAAGAAGCTCTGGGCCGCCGGGATGCGATGTCCGCTGCAGGAGAAGCTGCTGCAGCCGGTTCTGGATGATGTTCTGGTGCAGGGAAGATTTTGCGATGAATTCCGCCATCTTCAGCGGGTAGGGTGCCGTCGCCGCCGCCTGCTGGAGGGCCCCGTACGGGTCGGCGAGGGGACCCGCCCCTCGAACGACAGCGCACGTCAGACCGCAGCTCAACTGCTCCGTCTGCCCAAGGTTCAGTTTCTGGCTCCCCTTCCGACTTCCCGACGACAGACTACGGACGTTCGACACTGTATGTTCGATAGATGGCTGCTGCGTTTCGTCCAGCGACCACTGACGTCTCCGACAGACTTCCTGGTATTGCACGTGCTCTAACTGGAGCTGGAAGAGCTCCTCCTCCGTCAGATTCGGTCGGTAGCGGCTCTGCAGCGTCTCCATCTCCTTCCGCAGCTCGGCCACTCCTCGCGTCTTCATGGTGTCGCGCAGCCGTTGTCGGAATGCGATCACTCCGTGCGCCAGGACCTCGTCGGAGGCGCGCCGTCCCTCGCGGAAGCTGACCGGTGACCGCGACTCCCGCAGACACGCCCTGGCGTTGTCCCTGCACGCAGCGCCGGCGCCGCCGTGAGAGAACTTGGAACTGAACGGCGGCGTCATCGTCGCTGCCACGAGGTTCTGGTTCGTCTGCTGCAACAGAGGCGGAGGTGGGCTCGCCGAAGCGTGGCCAGGCGGCTGGACGCACGACGACAGACTGGACATGAGATCGGCCTCGACGTTCGAGTCGAAGCTCATGAACGGTGAACCGATGCCTGTGCTGATCGACTGACTGCTCGTGTTCAGGACCTGGCCCAGATCTCCGAACACTTCGTTTCGGGCCAGACTTCCGCCACCGCCGCCCGCGCCGCCGCCGCCCCCGGCTCCTTCGAGCAGAAAGAGATTCTTCGATGCGGAACCCTGTGACGAAACGGACTCGATGTGCGAATCGCGGCTGAAGTTACTGCAGATGCTGGCCGTGCTGCACAGATCCGAATCCAACTCAACCCCCTCGTCAATCGAAGTCGTGATAACCCCCCGTCCTGGTCCCGTGCAGGGAGCCCTACCCCCTGCCACCCCCGGCGACCGTCCACTCGGTAGCATGTCCCGCAGCGCCGCCGCGTTCTCTATATCGCCGAACGTGGCTGGCTGCTGCGTGGGTGACGTGGTCGCCCCCTGGAGGGAGACACAGTCCGTCGTCTGACTGAACGGACCCTGCTTCGTGCTCGCCAGGACCGGGCGCTGTCCCACGGATGAGTTCATCATGGCCTGGTCGGCGATTGAACTCGGGCGTCGGTGCTGACCCTCGGGACGGGTCGTCGACCCAGAGACCATGATGCCTCGGTGCTGTTTTCGCTTCTCGAGGAGGAGGTAGTATATTGCTGTGTAGTGGTTGTACGAGTCCGTCTTCAAAGCCTGCAGAAAACGTCAACGCATCCTTATATTGTCCTACCAATGCGTCCGTAGTCTCCAGTAGTCCAGGGTTCAAGTCATTGAGTGTCATGTACAATTCACATAAATGAATTCCTTAATTTGTCAACATTTGCCATTCAACTATAAGTCCAGAATTCACCTCCTGGAGTGTCATAAAACACACGCACACAAATTCGGGGTTCAAATCCTGGCCCCGATAACAGCAATCATTGGGCCCACACTGAGCCCGTAGCTGTCTGGGAGTGCTGTACTGATGTACACAACTCTGGTGTACAACTCACAGAATGCTGATCGGGTTGAACATTTTGTTCTTAGGACTACGACTGCTCTGGCCCAACACAGGGCGTGTGCTGTGGTGGGTCCCTCCATCTGGAATTACCTTCCTCCCTCACCGAAGGCTAAACTAATGACTGGTTTTCCTCATCAGTCTCTCACTCTATAAAGGCGTTTCTCTTTCCCCGGGGCTTCAATGCCGAGTGCCTCTGACTTATTCTGCGAGAGGTGCTTTATAAATGTTTAGATACAATATTACATGATACGATATATCTCCATGGGCTGCCAACCCAGTTAATTCGAGCCTGGAACTTGGAGATCTCCGATGTATGCGGGGACAGTGCCGACAACTGAGCAACATGTCAGCATGACTACCTGAAATGCAAATGAAATGTGCTTGGCAACAGGAAGCCAGCGTAGTGTTTCTTATATTTATTCTGCTATATGCGTGTTCTTTCCACTGCTTGAGCGACGTTACTTGAGACTAGATACAGCACAAAGAGAGATGGTGGATTTGGCACATGTTTATAAAATTAATTTTATATTAGAAAATCTCTACTCATGCGCTGCCGATGTCATTGGTAAAATAATATCGATGTTTAGTGGTCGGTATATTTCACAACACCCTTGCTCACACCACTAAATACCTTTGCACCTTAATCCCCTTGAACTACTAAACATGAGCCGATATCTAACCCATGTGACTGAAAGGTACCCATAGGGTAACAAACCCCAACAATGATTGCACAGCTAATCCGTTTTCAGGTTTAAAATCAAGGTGTTCAATAACTTTTTGTTTGCAAAAAACCTATAACAATAAGACTGTTTCTTGAGACTAATATCTATTGTTTTATAGATACGGATAGATGACAATGATGACTATGAAGAACAAGAGCAAGATGACGATGTTGTCATCGTTGTTGATGAAAATGATGATTATGATGATGATGACGATGATAGTCATGATTATGACAATCAGTTACGATGATGATGATGATCAAAATAATAGTTATGTTGATGATAATCATAGATATGATGATGACAATGATGATGACAATGACAACGATGATAGTTACGAAGATTATTTCTGATGATGATGATGACAACGATGATGATGATGATAGTTATGATGATGATGACGATGATGATGACGGCAATAGCTATGATGATGATGACGACGACGATGATGATGAGTTATGATGATGATGATGATGATGATGATGATGATGATGATGATGATGATGATGCTGGATGATGATGATATCAGCTCTTTCAGGTACACTAAGGCCACAATCCGCTCAGAAGCCGTCAGTGCTTTTTGTCGTTGAGCTGAAATCAGGAGGTTAGTCTAGCGACATGACCTGCGAGCAAATTGGATGAAACCCTTGAAGACGTTGCTTGGCTTCGTCGCACGTCAACATGCCATCGACGCTCTCTCCATATTGTTACAAGCCAAATAATGAGAAATGTCACAGAGCACTGGCACACAGCGACGATTCTTAAAGGTACTGCTAAATTTTCACTTACAATATTACAGTTGGTCGTCAGTGCGACATAATTTCATATAATAATAATACAGGGTATAAGAAATCAATAATAATATTGTGGCTTATCATGCAGTCATGCTATACCGTGGAAATGTTAGCTCACTGGTTAAGTGTTTGGCTTTGTAACACCGAGATTGTGAACCCAAGCAAGTCCTTTGACACCTATAATTATGATTGATTAACACTTTAGCGTGAATACTAAAACTTAGGTTGTGACCGATTGGCATTTTTTGGCCAATTTCAGAATCCGGATTTCGACCTGCTTTTTTTGCTGAATCCGGATTCGATCCAGTTAATCCACAATATTTATTTTGAGTTGATTCTAGGCACTGTTTGTTACTCCATGATCGCATTTTGTTGATGCGTCGACTCACAATTACATTATTTTACACGGACTTTCAATGATAAAGCATTAAAGATTACCGTAGGAGGTCGCCAATACAGGTTACTATTTTTGTGTGTTAATGAAAAAAGAAATTGTTTTTGGTAAAAAATATTACTTCCTTTGGTATTTGGATCGGTAGTCCGTGGGATATTCCGATTCCAATCAATTGGTCTAGGGCAAAATCCAGTGAAAACCGATTTCCGGATCAAGATTCGGTCACAACCTACTAAAAGTTATTAAATGACGTACCAGATATTCTGTAATTAATTAATTAGTTAAACGGCTTAAGATAAACAATAAGCAAATACCTCGAGTGTTTTGGTTTGCTCGATGCCTAGCGTATTCATCAATCGAAGGATCTGTTCGTCGTACTCTCCCACACGGACAGACCCACTGGATGATGTCGTAGGACTGGTCATTCCGCCACAGCCCCTGGCCTCGTCCTTCTGCAAGGACGAGGCCATGGCTGCGGAGTTGGACGAGGAAGATGAGGCCGCAGAGATCCACTTGTGTTGCCGGATCTGAGACATCGTGTAACGCTTTCGAGGGTCAAGGACAAGCATTCGACGAATTAGGTGCTCACATTCTGCAACATCACACAACATGTTTTAACATCACATAACATGTTGCAACATAACACAACATGTTGCAACAAAACACAACATGTTGTAATATAACACAACATGTTTTATCATCACAAAACAATTTGTAACATAAAACATGTTGTAACACCACACCACATATTGTAATATAACACAACATATTGTAACATAACACAACATGTTGTAACATAACACAGGATGTTTTAACATCACAAGCATATTTTAACATCACACGTTGTAACTTAACACATCAGACGTCTTTCTTCCGTGTTGGGCAAACTTAAGTCATGATCGTAGACAGGCCTGCCAGACAGAAATTCCGGGCTCCTAGGTAGAACAGTCATGGGCCTCTAAACTATCTTTAGGCTTTATCAGAACATTTTTTAAAGAAACAAATTGAAATAATAAAAGTGCGGGTATGACCTACGATATAATATTTATATATACAAATAATACAACTATGATTTTATACAACTGTTAATCCTAAAATTTAATTGTTGTTAAGTGTCAGTAATATTAAAAAAGCCATAAATCATAAACTGGGTATAAATGATTATAATATTTTACATAAGTTCATTGCAGGCCCACCCCAGGTCCCTAAAAGTTGCCAGGCCCCTTGGCATTTGCCCCTCTGCTCCCCCTTTCGGCGGGCCTGATAGTTGACACACATACACATTCACTGCAATTCTTTGTAAATGTCAGTTCGTTGACGTCAAAGCAGTAAATAACTGTTTTCTTTGTCGTATGCATCGCATGAAACGTCAATTTGTCAGTGTCGACTCAAATAATAAAGAAACTTCTTTCTTCTACTTGACTTCATCTCCTTCAAAGAACAGCCGAGGAAATTCAGCCCCAAAAAACTATGAGAAATGCAAGACCAAGCATTTGATTATTTTTAAAACATGACTGACGCACACAACTTTAATGGCATTCCAACAATGGGACAAGCACTTGACTAGAGAACCAACCCTTACAGCCTTTGAAAATTGACTTTCAGTATTGCATATGATCTAAGAATACAACTGTCCAATAACAACTGGGAACCAACGATGGTCTGACAATTGACTTTCAGTATTGCAGTTGATCTGCCAAGATGTGAAAGCCGGAGGGTTAGTGCATTGGATTCACACTGGAATCCACCTCGAAGGTACCGAGATCCGTAGACGGACATGCTTTGTAGGCAAGTCCTTAGCGCAATTGCTCATGCGCTTCTGCGTTAGTTGAATTTACTCTTCTGTTTTTGTGTCCGTTAATTGCAATGCATAATTGTGGAGTGCCTCTTGCAGTAGACCGGATCTTTCAAAAAGAATATTATTAGCAAGTGCTCATTACATACATATTATACATTTTCAAGTCTTACCAGTTGACATAAAGAACGGAATACGAAATCGTCCGGAAAGGACGCGATCTCGTAGCACCTGGAGATTGTGGCCATCGAAGGGAAGAGCCCCACAGACGAGGACATACAGCACAACCCCCAGACTCTGTCAACAGAAATTGCAAATACATCACAAGATAAAATAATAAATAATCTTTGTTTATTATTTCAAACTGACAATCATGATTACATTTCATAGTATGAATACAAGTTGGGATACAGGAGTCGAAATTTAACTGTTTGACAGCCGCTAAGCAGGGCGCCCATCACGTCCTACTGCTCATTTTACCAACGCCATTTGGCAAATGAGGTTGATAGCCGACCTTTGTGAGGTGGGAGTGAATTAGCAATCAACTGTCCGTGCTGATCTGCTGTTTTTTGTGCCAGAGTGCTACCATTACCCTAACCCCCCTTGTAGCTGTAGCTGCAAATATACAAAGCATATACTTAAGAATAACTACTCAGAGGTACTCTCGACTGGAAAACAAAAACCACAATTGAACAGAATGGTTTTCAAAATCCTTATGGAAAAGGAAAGGTTAAGGTTCAAATGTCATAAGTTGCTACACACCTGGCTTACTTATCAGCTAGACATTATAGTTACTTTATGGTTAATTAAATTACATTAAGCAGTCACTCAGTGATAATAATTTACATCATGATAAGCAGTTTCACCGGATTGGGATAGAATGGATTATAGAATATTAGAACAGAATTAAAGATGAGACTTGATTAGAAAAAGTTTTCAATTGGCATTGGGTTTTAGATGAAACAGTAGCTGATCAATGCTATCCACCCAATCAGTTGACTGATTCATTGATAGCTGATTTAAGACCTGGATTATTTAATTAATTACCCATATGTCGATGTGAGGTCCAACATACTGTTTGCCCTCGAAGACCTCTGGAGCTGCATAAGGGGGTGACCCACACCATGTCGACAACTTCTCTTGCCACGTGAAAAAGTTTCCAAAGCCAAAATCTGGAATGGTACAAATGTATCTGTTTAATTCCTTTACATCCAATTACAACTCAACACTTCAACAGGCAGCAGTGAAGTAACCACTGGCATCTGTATAGACTTGCCATAGCACACCAGCAGTCCAGCATAGTAAGTCTTCATATACCTGCAGCTTGCTGAACATGGGAGGATTGGAGACACCGAGGAGGGGCCTATAGGGTCCCATTGATGTGGACCCATCTGTGATAAAAGATCATTATTATTATTATTATTATTATTATTATTATTATTATTATTTTATTAATAATAATAATTATTACTATCCACAGACAAAACCATCTGTGAAGACTAGCTATGCCAGAACAACGCTCTCCTAATTTTTGTAAATTCCGAGGGATCACATATACCTCAGAGGGAAAAAATAAATAACAATAATTTATTATTATTATTTTTTATTTAGCAACCATTCATTACAGCAAAATCAGCAAATAGTAGACCAGACAAGGTCAGATAAATGTCATCAGCTGGCTTTTTCTTGCAAAGCAATCCTGAAATTTGGAAAAGGTGATGTGCAAATATAAACGTACAATTGCTTACCTGCTATTTTGATGTTCATGTTGGCATCTAAAAGAAGATTTTCGGCCTAAAAGCAAACAAAGTTCACATAGATATACAAACTGAATATTTCAATAACAGACTGTTACCTAACCATACTTTCTGGCTTAACTTTGGTGCACTAGTGCCACCTGGTTGCTTACCTATGAAGTGCCGACCTTTCACCTATGAACCAACATTGAGTTTTCCAAACAAAAACAACTTTTTGCTCAGCTTCAACACTTTAACGCTGAGCTGTATGTATGTATGTAGGTAGGTATGTATGTACTATGTACCGGTATATATGTAATTATGTATGTATGCAATGTAGGTATATATATCTATGTTTATAATGTATGTACATGAATATATGTATATAATGTATGCATGTAATGCATAATATAATACTCTATATTGTATTGTATTTGTATTTGAACACTTGTTATAGCGCCCTACCAGATTTCCCATTCAGAGGCGCTCCCGACTACTGCGCGAACGCTGAATCGGAGTTTCAAGCTCTTCAGCGCCTGAGCAATGACAGTGAAGGACTATGCCCAGGGTCCCTACGCGGCGACTGTGAGGTGGATTCGAACCCGCAACCCTCCTCCTGCAAGGCACCGAACATACCCCCAAACCACCGCGCTTCCAGTTGTATTGTGATGTGTTGTATTGTGTGTTGTAAGTACTCCACGTTTACAATGCGACCGAGCCACCCGCAGTATTCGACAGCATCAATTATTCTGCAGAAACTTTGATCCGCCTCTGAAGCGGATAGCTTTCCGTGTTTTGCAATGTAGCGGGAAACGCAAACCACTCTGTAACTCAGGATAGCTTATATCTATGTATGTATATAATGCACGCATGTAAGTATTGTACGTACATCTATGTACTTATGTATGTAAGCATGTATGCACGTATGTAGTGTAACTATGTATGTATGTACATCACGTACGAACATAGGCGTGTATCTGGTAAGCTGTAAAGCGTCTTTTCAGACCCTCACAATGACACTTAACAAGTATCAGTTATAGATTCACCAACTACACTTAGGTCTTAGAACAGGAGATCTGCGTCCCTCCCCTCCCCCCCGGATAAGTGACCTAACCACCGGTGGAATCATCTGACCTTAAGATCACGATGGACGATGTGAAGCTTGTGGCAGTATTCGACAGCATCAATTATTTGCAGAAACTTTGATCGTGCCTCCGTTTCGGATAGCTTTCCGTGTTTTGCAATGTAATCTGAAACGCAAACACGGTGTAATTTAATTTAGCATAATCTATGTCACAGCATGTAATGCAAATATCTTTTGTGTATACATCTAGGCACTTTAGACAGCACCTGACAAAAGGTCTGCCTACGCCAGCCAACTTTCATCAGATAAAAAAGTTCATCACTATGTAAATAGTGCTCAGAGTCAGATAACCAGAAAAGTCACCGCCACCGAACACTCGCGTACATGTAGAGCGCAAGCATAATTTATAAAAAGCCACTCTAAGAAATCTACTCAGCCCCAGGGTAAAGAAAGTCCTTAATTGCCGACAGATGGCACTAGGAGTATCTGTTTGTATCAGAAGGCAGAGATCAAGAGGAAGACTATTCCAGGCGGATGATGGTACCACGGCTGCAATGGTGGGCTGTAGCATGGCCGCGCTCGGAGCAGAAGTCCCTCAAAGGCATTCCACTGCAAGAACTTAATGTCCAACTAAGTGAATGAATAAGTAACTAAGCATGCATGTGTGCTTACATGCATGCATACGTGCGTGCGTGTATGCATGCATGTATGTATGTATGAATATGTGTGAACAGAAACACTTATAGTGTTTTATACTGTTCTAAGAACCTCACAAAGGAGATGAGAACCTCAGATATGTATGGAGAAGTGTGCATCCAGTTATGTAAATAAATAAGTGGATAGATTAAAGACACCTTTAGAGGAGTCTAAAAGATGCAATAAAAATATTATCTAACTATCTATTTAACTAGCAAGCAAGCAAAGAGACAAGTATGTAAATTAAGTAATTACTTAATAAGAAGAAGAGCAGTCCCTTGAGCTAGCCCTGAGGCAGCCATGGGTATGCAGTGTTAGCGACTTCATTTTCTTAGCCTCGGCATATGAGGGCGGGTGGCCAATCCTCTCCCTCACCATCTCATCTTCCCACTGACAGTGTGTCAGTGTACTAATTATAGCTGAGTTGGCTAGGGGGTGCTGGTGGAACAGAAATCTCTAAATTTGCACCCTGGCAGGGATTTGAACCCCCGACCTCTCGCTTTACAGTCCAGTGTGCTAACCACTGCACCATCGAGCACTTAATAAGCATATATATTTCACTTTACGTATGTATATAAACAAATATAAGGTAACTTAGTATTTAAGTAAGTAAATAAGACAGTAGGTAACTAAGTCTGTAGCAATCTATCATTTCCAAATAGAAGCATCAATTGAAATTAATCAGCATATTCAACAACAGTAACTTCTGCAACTTGGAACATAGGAAGTCTTAAACCTCTAATGAAATGACTTTGCTATAGCTTCTTGCAGTGTCTCAGACCACCAGACCATGCAGAAGCCAACCGTTTTTCTAAATTTCTTCAGCTGGTTCCCTGCCTTCCACGCTGTATCCAGAAACACAGCAAACAGTTCCCCAAAGCCTAATGTTAATAACTGTATGCCTTATGATTTTACCGCACCTCACATAATTCGCATATCTGTGCGACCTTTCACGCACCAAAAGTTTTTGTGATAACAACAATAATATGCTGCTGGTATATGTACATCTAGATATAGATGCTAGCAATTGTATACATAAATGTGAATTTAAGGAAAATCACTACAGTCACACCGAAAATTTCTCCATTTTCTGCAAATTCAGAGACGATGTATAGCATGTTCTTGGTCTCCATAACCTAAAATTCAAAACAATTGCACCATATGTAAGTAAGCTCGTCTATCAGTCAGTCAGATAGTAAATCATTAAACAGTCAATCAATTCAATCAGTCATTCCAATCAGTCAGTCAATCAGCCAGCAAGCCAATCTATAGATATATTTATAATAGCGAGTGGAACAGTTTAAGACTACATGCCGTACTTGTTGAGGCCAAGCCGTCTACACTCTCCGATCCACATGGATGTCTTTATTCCCACCCACACGCTCACTTTTTACCACCCCATCTGCACCTTTCGATCCGTGCTGACCTTTCACACTTGACCTCCGACCTTTCTCCCGCTACGACCTTCAGTTCTGAACCCGATCGGCTGATCATCGTTCGTCTGCCTGCGTCTGCCAGTGACGTAAAAACGACGTCTGCTTGAGACCGTGTCCCGCGCGCGCGCAGCAGAATTGTTTGTTCCATCAACCGCCAGGGGCGCGTTTACACAATCCCAACAGCTGCACATCAGCCTCTATTAACTGCTCGGCAAATATACTCGTTACCGTCCAAACTTATATTTTTATGACTAATTTATATATTTAGTCATGAATTGTATTATTTATTACATTAGTTTTGTTGTTAAGTACTAATTATAATCATTGCAAATATTATTACTTTTTAAATTGTAATTAGTATCTTCATTTGATTGTAATTAGTAACATGTGAACAAACAATTTATAGACTGCATAAATAGTCTAATCCAGAAATAGAGAAAGCAATCCTTTAAACTTTCATGTTAGCCAAAATGCGGCTTAATGGGGGACTCTGTAAAATGGCTGCTATAGGTGGCGCCAGGATGGGATATAGTTTGGCTACTCTAGGTAAAATGTGTGCTCTGTTGTGCGGTAGGTTTATTTCATAGACATCTTACATTTAATATATGATGTCTATGGTTTATTTACACTAAAGTTGTCTAAAGTTTGACCACATCACATACTGGCGACGCCTATCGCCGCTTAAAGGAACTGCTCACAGAGTCCCCCATTGGTCCTACAATAAAGAATATTCCATTCTATTCTATTATGCCTATTCTTTTGTGCCAGTGTCTAGTGTACAAGGCATTAATTGATGGCAAATCAACACCAAGCCATAATCAGGTCAATATCCAGCATCGGCATTAATTTACTATATCGATTTGTTGTTTTACTTATTCATGCATTTATTTGTGAACATTTTTAGCACTTAATGTCTGCTTGAGCCACATATTATGTGTGAGCAACCTTTTTATAGTCCATGTTAACCATTCATAAAGCTATCATTTCTGCACTCGTATATTTTTCGTGATTGTTGATCAACAACGTATCTACATCGTCAGTCAAGACCAGTTCTAAATCCATCTCACGGACGGTTTTGGGAAAGAGTTCTCACAGGAGAGTATTATAAATATGAATGCACGTCATGAAGCAACATAAACAAGATGTAATTAAAAGTAATGTCTGACAACAGTAGAAAGCAATGTGGCCATAGAACGCTCGGGAGGCACAAATTGTCTAGTAATCAACCAACACCACTCCGAACTAAAGCCAGACTTTTGTGCATGCCGTACATGGCTGTGAACCACACTATATACAGCACTAGTTCACTGGTTGATTGAAAGTCAAGAAGCTAAGGGGAGGAGGTCAATAATGTTACCATAGTTGAGGTACTGGCGGGATAATTAAAGGGTCATCCTAAATGTAACCATGGTCAAGATTTCATGACTGGTGAAAATCTTGCTACTTTTGTCGTGGAGACCTTTCGTTAAGATGAAAGCGTATTTGAATGCCTTAACAAATTCCTTGAGACTGCTTTTAGTCTTTCACCTATTCCCAATGTTTTTCACAAGTCTTGCAAATTCTTCGCTATAGTTTTCCTATTTCTGTCGACCTTTATTTCCTTTATCAGCATTTTGAAAACCGCTTTCGACTTTTTAGTTTCTCCGAAAACAAGCTGGAGAACTCGCAGCATGCTCCCAAAAAGCAACTGATGATCAGTCATGATATAGGCCACATTAACCGTCTGATTGTAGGCCACATCGACTGTCCTTTAATATCGGCCAATCGCAATTAAGAACGAACTATTTCCGTCATCTTTGCACAATCAAAACCGGCAGAGAACGTATTTACGCATTCACTCGAGGACTTGCGTCAGCAGCAGCAGAAACCGGTATCTTAATCCACCCCGTGCAATTCGTTCCGCTCCTCCTACCCCCACCGCGCTTCCAATCGCACCGCGTGCACTTGGCCGGGTTGACGTCATCCCTATCGATCCGCGCCTCAATTATCCCGATGAGTCATCGCTGCGCCGCAGACGTCGTCAAAAGCGTCACGGCTTCTCTGACGAAATGTCAAAAGTGAAGAAGAAAATCTGGTAACCCCTCGCACTCCCTCCTCTCTCCAGTCTGGCGTAAGTCCACCCTCCCCCCGCTGGAAAAAATTGATTTGGCCCATCGATAAACGTATGTATGTATGGCATCGACACGGAATTCAGACACACGCAGACACACGTCGGTAGGTTCCTATGATGACAAGAAATGTCTGCTGACGCCATAGACACACTGCCATTGTATGACGTAAAACGAGGTGCACTGAGTCATACGTAGTTCATGGGCTGTTGTCTACCCTGGTCTCTCTTGCTCCCCCCACCCCACCGAAAATTCTGACCCCCAACAGAATTTTATTTGTCAATGACAAGAAATATCAGAATATAAAATTTAAAAATTTTATTTTTCCTGAAATCTGCCCTTTGCAAGAGGTTAGGGGTTCAAATCCCCACCAGGGCAGAATTTTTTTGAGATTTCTGTTCTACCTGTACCCCTAGGCAACTCAGCTATAATGAGTAGACTGACCATACACTGTCATTGGGAAGATGAAATGGCAAGAGAGAGCACTGGTCAACTGTCCTCGTATGCTAAGGCTAAGAAAATGAAGTTGCTAACACCTCATACCCATGGCTGCCTCAGGGCTAGCTTAAGAGACTGCTCTTCTTCTTCTTCTTCTTCTACCCTTGTGCTATCTTTTCACCTCTTCACGCATTTCTGCGCAGTGCAGTTAACCGTAAAACTACTTTGCAATTTATCAAGTGTGAATAGTTGAGTTTAAAAACTCCCTCATTCATGTACTTTCATGGGAACCCATTCCACTGTGGTCCCCCCACCCTAATGTTGCAGAATTGTCCCTTAATTTTGCATACCAACCCAACATCCACTGGTCTCGCACAGCACAGAATGATCCAAGATACCAGTTCATTGGTTGTCACAAAGAAATTACAATAAGAAATTTAGTGATAAATTCTCTAACAATGGCAAAAGGTGTATTAGTATTATCACCTGTCCCTTTCCAGCTAAATGAACTTCAGTGGTTTCACAGCTCAAGACATATATTTTAAACAATCACCTGACTGCCATTGACCTTTTGAACTCGTGTACAGAGCCCTTTCCTTGACCTCGGCTATTCCACAGTGCCATATAAATTGTCTTCTTATTATTATTTTTAGTAGTATATCCAACACTTATGCGCTCACAGTACTCAAACATCGCTATACTAACTGTCTTGATATACACCTGATATATTACCGGTATATAATACATGAATATACAAATATATATATATTTATGTATGTATATGCACAAATATGTACACACCCACCCACACAGTTACCCAAACCCACACACACTGCAGAGTTCAATGAACCACGCATAGAAGCTCCAGTTCACACACGTGGGGGAGCAAATCTATATCTCTACCGTGTAGGTGAGTGTGTACAAGAGATTCAGGACAACCCCAACCAATAGGAAACAGAGAGACAGCGACAGAGACAGAGAGAGATATGCAGGAGAGAACAATGCAAACGCCAAGACTGAGAAAGAGAGGGGTGGCAGATTAGCACAGACAAACACACATACATGCCTACATAAGTACACACACACATGGATCGAGAGCAAGTGATAAAGCAAACGAGCCAGAGAGAGAGAGACACGTACAGACAGAGACAGACAGAGCTATGGCCAGACGGACAGACAGACAGGCTTTAAGGCATGCACAGGCTGGCAGTGCTTCAGTGCCTTATGCCTGAAATGCCAGAGGTCAGACTCCACTCCAATGTTCTCTTAAATTCTGGTGCACAATTCCAGATCAACGCATGCAATCTTTTTCAACAGCTCTACAGCCATTCACTGCTAAAATAACCAGCCAATCACCGGATTCAATAGCCAATTGATTGCCTACACAACTGGCTGACTGGCTTGGCTGGCTAAGTGACTGGCTGACTGATTGAAAATCGAAATACTCCAAAACTCTGACTAGCAAAATTCACTCACAAAGTACAAAATTTTAAGCATTGGAACAAGTACGCAAAGACATAAATAAATGAGTACGTGAATGAAGGGGCGATATAAATAAATTCGCACATGTCTCTAATTTATTCATTCACTCTGTCATTCAGTCAGTCAGCCAGTCATTAAGTCAGTCAATCAGCCATGCACCTATCCAATCAGTCAGTCAATTCTTCATCCTTAGCTCACTATAAATAGAAATCTTTGGATTACAGCAATTTTCATGATTGCTCTAATATCAAAGCTATTTTTTCTTTCTATTTCCAAGCATAGAAATAAACCATAGACATAAATTTTAATGCTGCTAGCTTCTAAACCTACAACTATATATATATATACATATAGACATATATATATACTGTATACAGTATATAATATATATACATATATATTATATATATATACATACATACATATATATATATATATATATATATATGTTTGAGTATTATATATTATATATATATACAATTATACATACAGTAAAACTTAAACTGTTTCTATACGACATTGTTTTGTTTCTGATGCTGTGAAACTTACTCAATGTATGCATTGTTACTGTAAAGTGTGTTTTACACTAATAAAGATTACTTACTTACTTGGTTAACTTGTAAGCACGTAAGAAATGCATAAACAAGAAGGCAATTAAGTGAGTCAGTTGAACCGCTTACCTGATAGAGCTTGATGATGTGAGGATGACCCAACATTTTCAGGATCTGGACTTCTCGATAGACCTTCACCAAATTCTCTTCGTCTAATCGAGTCTTGTCGATGATTTTGATTGCAACCTGTTTTCAATCAGCATTTTACGACCATTTACAGTAACTTAAGGCAAGGTAAGCTCAGGTAAATTGTACAGGTAGATAATTAAGTACAGGTATTTAATTGGAACGTTTCTAAGTAATTCGACAAATACAATACAACGCTAACTGATGTAATGTAATGTAGTGGGTAAAAAAATATATAGCAACTTTCAAGACTTTCAACTCTCAACGCCTGCAGGGTTATCCAACTTCTGTAAAGAAGTCTGATAAAGTAAGCAGAAACATTGTGTGTTCAGCTGATCTTACTGACTTGCTTTACAACAATAATATTCCTTTAATACTATAACAATGACAAGTATAGTTTTCACAGTAGCTTGTTACTTACTTATACATCGCCTATGAGTAGAGACCTTGAAGAGGCGCTATATAAATTTTGACTGATTAATATTTAACCCTTTACAGACGAGGAGGCACTAAAAGCTAGTGTGAAGACAATACTTTTCACTGTTAAAGTATTAAAGGAAGATTATTGTTGTGAAGTAAGTAAGTAAGAAGATGTAAAGTAAATAAAAGTGTGGCATAAGGAAAAGTATTAATAATAATATCACATTAATAATAATATCACATAACATTGTAATGCAAAGTAATGTGATACTAATGTAAATAATCTGAGATATTAATGGAGAGTAACATTTATTCAGCATTCCTCTCAGTTGTAGGCCTATATGGTTTCCATGGTTATGAGGTCAATGGACAGTTTGGCTTAAGCACAAACATGATACCAGCAATTCATAGGCAGGACAACTCTCCCTTATATGGTTGATCAATGGGTTGTCAGTTTCACACCAACACAGCAGGATTTGAACTGAGTATATATGCCAATTCCTATACCACCAGTCCATTTAACATACCCTCACAGCAATAACATTGCAACAGAAAGTGCACGCATGTTGCATGTATGCAAACATACCTACACACATTATACATATACACATACATATATAGATAGACAGGCAAAACAAGACTACACTGGATAGATAATATAAATGAGGACATTTTCTTGCCTTTTCAACCTCTTTTCTTTTCTTATATTAATGCATTTAACCTGTATGTACTGAGCTGGGTTTGCCAGATGATTGGTTCTAATAAATGAAGATATATAATACATAACATCACTTGGACTAAGGGAGCAATGGACTTAGCAAATGACCGAGGACAATAGAGAATATTTATTCGTACCCATCGCTGCCAAATGGCTGGCATCAGGAACTGATGATGATGATGATGATTTAGATACATACATGCATGCATACATATACTTACTTACACATATTATATTAATGTCAGACATAAAGTGTTGTCAGTATGGCCAATACCACAAGTATGCTCATATAAAGAGTCATGATATTCATTACTGTGCAATTTTTATGCAAGATTTAAAGTTTGCATGCAGTGATGATGTGCCTTGTTACTCTACAATTTATGTTGACGATCACTTCCATCATACATTCCACTTAGAAGTGCTGGCTGCGTAAACAACAACTTGTTTACAACTCTCTACATGTAAACAACACCTCATCTCTCTGCTTGCCAGTCACACACAGACATCAAAATATGCTACAAATAGACTGTTTGTGAATACAATACACCACACTTCATCGCATTACAAAGAGACAACAGCTTTTGATGTATACAACACTCAGGAAATTAATTATAGAGGCAGTTCTGATGACAGGTTTGGCGCCGGTGTGGCTTCAAAACAAGCATATATGGTAAGCAATAGTCTCTCAAACGACGTATCAGCTATACGGTATGAACAGTAATTGTCAAAACAACGGAAACTGAGCTTCGGGCACAAAGAAACAGTCGAGAACGTCGACTATTAAACCTTTGGTCTAGTTTAAGCATGAATTTTGACGCGATTTAGGTTGCAAGTCATATAATTATGCAAGACATTTCACGCTCAGTTCTATTTTTAGACATGACGTAACCTACGGTAACCATAGTTATGTCGCAACACGGTAAGGCCTAGCGGCGATAAAAGTGTTGAAAGTCGCCCAGAAGTGGGTTGTTTCTACCCCTGCCCTGGTCAGGGTTATTTTGGGGTGGGTGCTTTTAAGTGCAAACGAGTTATATTCGCATATGCATTGCCACGCGCCGATATTTCGGGTTGCCAATGTGTGAGAGGGTCTCAGACGAGCCGGCGACTAGAGGGGGTACCAGGGACTTGTTCGGACTAGGGTGGGTCTTGGAGAGGGAAGAGTTTCTTGACTTACCTGTGACTTGGTGATGCGGTGCCTGGCCAGTTTGACGACGGCAAAGTTACCACGGCCTATCGTACGCTCGATCTCGTAGAAGCCGACACGTGCAACCGTCGACGCCGTGTTGCCGGAACCCTTCGGGGCGGCGCGACCAAGGACGTCAACCATAGCCCCACGACGCCCTGCTTGTTACCCCACGGCCAGCCGAGGACCGTCGGGCCATAAGATGTCCCAGCAGAAGCCCCCGTCGCGAGGGAGGACGAGGAGGAAGAGACGAGGAACCGACCGCAACGTATATCCCTTCCACCCACGGTCGAACTGCCAGAGCCGCCGCACAGTTTAAAGAGACGATCGCACCGGGTGTGCGGCAATGCCAGGCGATCTACGTTGAACAGCGTGTGAAAAGCGATGGAGTAGAGCCTGTGCTTGTGTTCTGAAGTTTAGTAGAACCGTAAGATTCGTTTCTAAAAGAATCTATGGAAGAGAACACTTTAAAGGAAAGGTCGAATTAGTTCCAGCTCCGAATCTACCCTTTATGTTGCAGAATGGAAACTAATAGCGGAATTATAATTTTATGGGTAACAGTGGACTCCCGACTTTAGATGAGGTTATAAGTTGTGGTTGTTAATGTGTGGTAAATTACAGGTCTTAAATTCATGTAATCGACGCTTGATGGTAATGTCCGTTAACTAGTTGTTACAGTACAAGTTGCATTTTAGCCGTACAGCGAGACTGGGGATCTAGTTAATCGCACCAAGTACGCTGTGGCAATAGGGACGAGTCAATCACCGCAATGCGAGGCCTAGAAGCGCGCCGCGTTAGCCGAGATCCGAAACCTAACCGTAATGCCGACACTAACCCAATATTTGGAAATGATCGCATCAGGTGCAGTTATCACTGGACGGACGAGAGGCGGTCGATGACGTCATTCGGATTGATAACTAGGTCGAGTGTGGGGATAGGTGCTATAATCGACGCCGATGACGCAGATTCCGGCCCAGTTGCATGTTTACGACAGATTACGTAATATGGCAAGCCGTGCGCGTCAGAAATGCCCGTGATTTTCACGTGATACATGAATGAAGCCGGCGTACGGTAAACATGATCGTGCGGAGCCGGTTAAAGACGTCAGATCGTTCCAGCCTTGGCCGTTTCTCTGGGCATTTCTCGAGATGGAAATAAAAAAATTCCGCGACTCGCCGCAGACAGAAGATGGAAAATTTTATATAGCGCACGATTATTTTTAAAGATTCTCGCAATTTTTCGCAATCCAATTTTAGCTACCTGATTTCGACGTCATCGCTATACATAGCTATTATTAACCAATTCCGGTTTTTAATCTTTAGGACTCGAAATAGAATATTCTTCGTCGATATATCAAAACAGCGTGTGCTCTAGTACAGGCCATTAATAATGCGTCACTTTGCAATAACAAAACCTAAAAGCTAAGAAATCAGCCCTTAAAGTTTAGGGCAAAGGAATAAGCCCCAGGACCTAGTATCTTCAATGCCGTTGGCTATTATATCATGGATTGAACCATAGGGAGTATTCATAGTCGATACGTCAATTTGTCTGAAGCACGCGGAGCACATAAGTAAACCTTTACGTTCAATTTAGGGGATGTAGGCCTGCTCTTAAGATTTCGTTACATCCCAACATATTAGGCCATTCCCAGATAGCTTATTACCACATGACAGCGAGACTGAGGGAAATTATACAGAGGCAATCAACTACATTTATGGACCGAATAGCTCTAAACCATATAATATCTGCGATATATTAATATATATATATATATATATATATATATATATATATATATATATATATATATAATCAGTTCATGAGGCCAGCCATTTGGCGGCGATGGGTACGAATAAATGATCTTCATTGTCCTCGGTCATTTGTCAAAGTCCATTCCTGTGTTAGTCCAAGTGATTTTATGTCCTCATTTATATATATCCAGCGTAGTCTAGGTCTGTCTTTGTTTCTTTTTCCTTCGAATCTTGCAGGCAGGGGCGTAGCCAGGACAGAGACAAACAAACAGACAGACAGACAGACAGACAGACAGACAGACAGACAGACAGACAGACAGACAGACAGAGAGACAGAGACAGAGAGAGACAGAGAGAGAGAGAGAGAGAGAGAGAGAGAGAGAGAGAGAGAGAGAGAGAGCGCGCGACCAAACGTTCTCACAGTCGGCCTATAACAGCAAACAGAATCCAGTCTGAAAACAATTTAAACACACCTTCTTTTATAGAGTCTGCCTTTCCGGTCAAATGTACAACTTATAACAACACCATCAACCTGGTCCTTTCAGGTAGTCTGCGCCGTATGTACCCTGCCGGCATTTCCATGGTCATTAGATAGGACCTATATTGACTCTATGTGACCCATTTGAGACACCATATGGGACTCTACATGGGCCTCATGTGGGCTTACTGCCAGGGCAACTTACTCCACTCGGAAGTGAGAGAACCTGCACAGTTACAGCAACTAATTTTGTAGAAATCTAACTACAATAAAAGTATTCAAGTTCAATCATTAAAGATCCAACCATTTCGGAACAAAATTGTTTAAGTAGATGGTCTGCTAGGAATGTTCGGCAGAGGATCAAGTGTCCTGGGTGACACTTAGTTGAAAGGTTCTAGTTTCAGTTCCAAAAACTTTAACATAACTCTTTCTGATTAGTATTAGCCACTTTGTTTATGAATCGCGCTGGATTATAATTTTTGTGAAATAAATGCAGGCTAAATGTAGGCCTACACGATTTCCTATAGCGGCAGTATGTCCTCGACCCTGCTCACTTTTAAATGAATTGACCGGGTTAGATCTACAATAGTTTAAAAGATCTTTATTGAAAACGTCACTTATATAGCGCTATTACAAGATCCTTCACCATTGTTGCCCGTTTGAATGGATGCCACGCTCTTTAAGATCTCTGTGTACGGACTGTGCTATCCCGAGATCTAAATCTCTTAAATAAGACACTATCGGGTTGCGAAAGGGCGTCCGTACGCACAGAGGTGCCTGGGACGTACGTTCTCACCGATGTAGCTAACTGCCATGGGCCAGCAGGCTACAAGGCAACAGATGCGGAGACGAAGAGGGTTGCTGGAGGTGGGTACTACTGCCATGGTATCCTTTCGATTGCCCAGTATAGCGAGTTTCGCGAGCCTTCTCTTTTCGAAAAGGGGTGCGCTATAGTCTTGCATGGCTAGCGAGCTGAACTGTCGACTGAAGGGCTCGGAATTCAAATCCCAGCCAGCGCAAAAAAAATTTTGAGATATTTACAGGATGAAATATGGCGTGAGCAAAAGCAGATGGGAAGGATTCCTAATGTAATGAGCGATTGATAATTAATGGGTGTAATGTGTGGATCCTGGAGATCAAGGCACTCTCAGAAGAGATGCAGGAATGCTGTCAAGGAGATGACTGTTAATTGTTAGGTGAAGGAAAGGTAGGTTTGCTAACCTTTGCAAGTGTTGTTGCCTGAAAGTAGTCGAAGACAGAAGGTGGAGAAATAGAATGAAAGAATTTGTCAAAGAAGGTGAAGAATTAGGATGAAAGAATTTGTCACAGAAGGTGGAGAATTAGGATGAAGGAATTTGTCAAAGAAGGTTGAGAATTAGGATGGAAGAATTTGTCAAAGAGGGCTGCAGAATTATTATAACGGAATTTGTTCAAGAAGGTGGAGAATTAGGATGGAGGAATTTGTCAAAGATAAGGTGCGGAAAAATTAAGTTGAAGGAATTTGTCAAAGAATGTGCAGAATTAGGATGAAAGAATTTGTCAAAGAGGGTGCAGAATTAGGATGAAAGAATTTGTCCAAGAAGGTGGAGAATTAGGATGAAGGAATTTGCCAAAGAATGTGCAGAAATAGGATGAAGAAATTTGTCAAAAAGGGTGCAGAATAAGGATGAAGGAATTTGTCAAAGAATGTGCAGAATTAGGATGAAGGAATTTGTCAAAGAATGTGCAGAATTAGGATGAAGGAATTTGTCAAAGAATGTGCAGAATTACGATGATGGAATTTGTCCAAGAAGCCTTCAAGAAGGTGCTGGATTAGGAAGAAGGAATTTGTCAAATAAGGTGCGGCAAAATTAAGTTGAAGGAATTTGTCAAAGAATGTGCAGAATTAGGATGAAGGAGTTTGTAAAAGAAGGTGCAGAATTAGGATGAAGGAATTTGCCAAAGAATGTGCAAAATTAGGATGAAGGAATTTGTCAAATAAGGTGCAGAATTAGGATGAAAGAATTTGTCAAAAAGGGTGCAGAATTAGGATTAAGGAATTTGTCCAAGAAGGTGGAGAATTAGGATGAAGGAATTTGCCAAAGAATGTGCAGAATTAGGGTGAAGGAATTTGTCAAAAATGGTGCAGAATTAGGATGAAGGAATTTGTCCTAGACGGTGGAGAATTAGAAAGAAGGAATTTGTCAAAGAATGTATAGAATTAGGATGAAGGAGTTTGTCCAAGAAGGTGGAGAATTAGGATGAAGGAATTTGCCAAATAATGTGCAGAATTACGATGAAGGAATTTCTCCAAGAAGGTGTAGAATTAAGATGAAGGAATTTGTAAAAGAAGGTGCAGAATTAGGATGAAAGAATTTGTCAAAAGGATGCAGAATTAGGATGAAAGAATTTGTCCAAGAAGGTGGAGAATTAGGATGAAGGAATTTGCCAAAGAATGTGCAGAATTATAATGAAGAAATTTATAAATGAAGGTGCAGAATTAGGATGAAGCAATTTGTCAAAAGGATGTAGAATTAGGATGAAGGAATTTGTCCAAGAAGGTGCAGAATTAGGATGAAGGAAATTGTCAAATAATGTGCGGAAAAATTAAGTTGAAGGAATTTGTCAAAGAATGTGCAGAATTAGGATGCAGGAATTTGTCAAGGAATGTGCGGAATTTGGCAAAT
>JACEVL010000260.1:737500-742500 GCA_020284085.1 Aporrectodea caliginosa | reverse complement strand
TTGTCAGAGAGGTTAAATAACTAACTACCTAAATGATTACATAAATAATACAGTTCGTGAAGGTAGGCCAATATTTTCTTATAGTCATGGTGCAATTTGTAGGCTATGTTCATTCAAGGATTTATACAGCACCTCTTCAAGGAAACTGCTCAGAGGTGCTCCCGACTCTATCACGGTCAAAAAGAACAGTTTTAAGGTTAATATATATAGAACATGTCAGAAAGAGTTCTGAAGAGGAGCCGATTTAAGACCATCGGGCCTACCACTTAGAAAGCACAGTTTTGCATGGTAGCTGTGAGCGCGAACTGGTCTAATAACACCCATCCCCGCGAAGCAGAGGGAGCGACTACCCTGGCCTCCCAACACGGGCCGAGAAAGGTCTCGCAGCGCAGACAGATTGGGGCAAGGTCCAGCTGGCACCGCCACACCAAAGAGGCAATCTTATACACAAACTTTCGCGGACAGGGAGCCAGCGTACTAAGGACCTCAGCATGCAAATGAGAGAAATGACAGAATTTAGGTATTCGGCCAACGGATCGTAGTACACGGTCGAGGCATGCCAGCCGACAAGATATGTAAAGGCAGTAAATCAATCTCTCGATCAGCTTCAGAAGAGCGGTGATGAACGAACTGGATTGTGATTGCTGGTGCAGAGAGCAAGTGACGCCATCTTGCTCTTTCTGATATGCACGATCTAAATAGGCGTCGTGTGAATCGCGTATATATATACATACATATATGTATATATATGCAGGAATAAATAAGACGACGTTAGGTTATAAGATGTTTAATAGATTTATTGGCGCTTTTCAAGTGATATACTGTACGCAAAGCAGGCGGAAAACAAGGCCGACTCTAATAAGAAAAATAGTTTCTCATTGGAACACAGACAACGAATTCACAAGCAGCAGTAAAACCTGATGTCATACTATTAGTGATGGGTAAAATGAAGGTTTTCTAATTAATTAATTAATTAATTAATTAATTAACTACCTATCTCTGCATACTACGATCATTCTTGACTTGCCACGACTAGGGCCTACGATTCGACGCGATCTATAGTCGTGGTATGTCTAGGTTTAACGTATACCGTGATATTACAGGCTTTTTTCTCTTGAAAAGACCCCTTGCAAATCTACGATTACAATTAGTCAATTACAATTACATTTACAATTACAATTACAGTTACTACACTTTAGATTGTTAACATACACCGGTCGTTGGTAAATTTCAAGGTAAGATTAAACAGTAATTATGCAGTTGTATATATAGACTGGCTGATCACGAATCCAAATTGCAAGTGGGGAGAGGGAAGTGTGACGGACTGTATACGTAATTAAAATGGACCATCTTTGTTGAAATGTTTTAGTCTTCACGTAGAGGAGTTCTTTTCCGTTAAAACTGTTATCACCCTCTTGAGCCATTGGGAATTCAGCGATCTTTTAGTGGAACATCAGAATTCTTACGACCGTTTTACCTTCGCCGACCTCAGTAACTTTTCTTTAGAATTTGATGGCCTGCTTTAGTCAGAGGCTTTTAAGGGCATCGGGCAACCACCTCGAAAGGTTAAAGGTCGCTGGTGCGGATTAGTGCGCAGTCAGATTGCATTTGCGAATGGGTTGGCACATGACGTCATTATCGTCATACTTCCGTCGATGGATAGGCCACGTGATTCTCGATCCTACTGTCCTCTGTCCTTAACTCGACCGAGGACAATGAGTCCTTTGTCGTGATATCTCTGTCCAAGGACAGTGCTGTGTCCTCGCATCCGAACCTTGCCCTGATTGGAGTGCCATCGTACGGCGGGGTCGGTTCGCCGTCCTTACCCGTACCCGCGAGGTACGAGGCCGAGACTGCGTCGTACCTAAGGGTCGAGCGGTGATTGGAGGCTGCGTCCATGGGGGATTTATCGACGAACGCTGGGGTACAAAGACTGGAAGTCCGATCCAGGTGCCGCCACTGGTAGAACGTCGCTCCGAATACGGTCAGGTTGAGAAGTAGCAGTCCGAGCCCTATCGCCAGCGTCACTTTGAGGGTACCTAAATCCGTACCCTCGGCCGATCCCAGACCCTCTGGGCTGAACGTTGCAGCAGGACTGAAGTCGGTGTGCGCTAAGGTTTCGTAAGTCCTCTGAGGGTAGGAGGAGATTGGGTACGGGGTGGTTCGGTTCTTGGGTGATCTGGGAGAGGTCACACGGCGGGGAAGATTGGGGAGCTTGGAGTAGGAGGGAGAGGGCACGTCCATCTGACGAGAAGATGTTTCCAGGTAGTCGAAGGCGGAAGGCGTTGGTGGAGGCTGGGTGGATTGGTCGGCCAGGTCGAAGAGGTCGATCTGTCGGGTTCCGCGATCCTCGAAGGTCGACCGGTTGCGGAAGTCGTGGAGCAGATGGAGGAGCGGATTCGGAGAGGGGTCCGGTCGGTGGATCTTCGGAATCAACTCCAACCACAGCGCCATCTTACGACTCTTGTAGTGATGGTGGACGCTCGGAGTGTTGTCTGCAGGACAGCAAACACACAGCATTCAATCATTTATTTTACGATGGATGACTAACACAACTGGAAATAGAATTATTATTTCAATTTTTTATTTAATTTTTTATTTATATTTATTAATATATAGGCCTATGTGCACGTTAGAGAATTTGAAATAGTATACGTCTAGCTTCACGTGATTCGGGTATCTGTCCGGACGTCTGTCTACCTGTCTTATGTTGTAATTGTAATTGTAATCTGATATACATGAAGCGCCACTTCAGGAATAACTCATCAACAGCGATTCTCCCAACCCGAACCAATAGCCTAATACAGTCTTCTGGCGCTTGCGAAACTGTGGAAGGGACACATTGAAGAGCTCAAGCCGAAGCTCTAGAGCGATTCCGTGCTGCCAACAACCTTTTGAGCTGTATCAGTACGCATACGAAGGCCAGTCAGAAGTCCACGGGAAGCCAACCGAGAGATATCACGACCCTGGACTGCACCGAAATGCAGAAGTCCCTAAGGTATGATAGAACAATGCTGACAACACGATTAAATATTAAATTAAAGAAAATTGAATAATACGTGCACATTCTGTCCCATCTCTCTCTGACTCTAGTTCTCTCTCTCTGTTCTCTCTAATGAATGGGTCTGTCTGTCTGTCTGTCTGTCTGTCTGTCTGTCTGTCATTGTCTCTCTCTCTCTCTCTCTGAAATGTTAAGCTGTCTGTCTGTCTCTCTCCCGCCTAAGTTACGAACGAATAGCTTCTATCTCAAGTAGGCCAGTGACATATGTGTTTTACTTCATTTTAATTCCTAAAGAGGGCAACTTATTAGCAACGCTGCGTCATTAGAGTTTAGCCCAGAGCTGAACAGCCAAGTCGGTTGCCAGAATACCAGAAAAAGAAGGAGGCTGAGAAGCTGTGGTGAGTTTCGTTTGGGACTGGTGAGATTAGAAGGTGGAGGAGAGAGTGCATCAGAGTATATAGGAATTCTGGAAGAGGAGTCGAGACTTTAATTTAGAGTCGAAAGCCTGAGGGGTGAAGATAGAGCAGCTTCAGGCAGATGATCATGTGGTGTGACTGTGAGAGACGATACTGGTGGAGGTTTCTGTCGTTTCGCATGTATTTTTTAACCTTTCTTTATCTCCATGTCTCTCTGCTCTGCTTGTCTGCCTGTCGCTGTCTGTCTCTCTTTCTCTCTTTCTCTGTCTGTCTCTCTCTTTCTGTATCTCTCTGTCTCTGTCTGTCTCTGTCTCTCTCTGTCTCTCTCTGTGTGTCTCTGTCTGTCTTTCTCTCTCTGTCTCTCTCTGTCTGTCTCTGTCTGTTCTCTCTGTCTTTCTTCCTCTACTTGCCTCTCTTAGTATCACTCTGTCCTTTTTCTCTGTCTCTCCGTCTCTTGCCCTCTTTCTCTGCCTTTCTATCGCTCTCGGTCTGCTGCCCTGGCGCAATAAGAATTCGAGATATCTTATCAGGTCCAACGTCACATGACCAGAGTCTTTGATGCGAGAAGGAAAATCAATTAACGATCGTCCGACGATTCAATTAATCAACAACATCTGAGTGCACATGACCAGGCAAACAGACAAGACAGACAGGCACAAATACTCAGACAGACAGGCATAAATACTCAGACTCAGACACTACTGATGAACTACAGACGAAACAGACTGGGACATACAGACACAGACGAAGAGGAGTACAAAGAGATAAGAAAAATAGTAAGAGTACTTATGAGAAGGTACGGTTGGTCCTGTGAGTCATATTGAGGCCATTCGATGATCGTTCCCGTCTCTCTTCTTCGATGGTGAACTCCATTTGGGTTGCTAAACATTACATACACAAATGCGAAGTCGTTAATATTGTTATGATTGCAGATTTAAACTAATTAAACGCTATAGACTCAAATAAGGTTTAAGGTTTAATACTTTGTACTAGTACGTTAATAATTGTACATTGTACTAGATACTTATTATATGATTGCACTGTAGTAGATAACCTCTGTTAACCATCTAACAACAGACTATGTATATAGGTGGCCCTAACCAGCGGAACTCTGGTCCCTTCTGGGTTCCCTTTTGCGACCAACAGATCTTTGTTCTTTGTACAACGAAATGTTACTTTGTCAATGTTTGGAGCAATAAATTGATGGTTATGGCTACGGTTATAAACTTGATTCATTCGAAAAGTAATATATTGATATTGCATGATTTAAGAACAACAAGGGAAGGGGTTTATACAAGATGTAATTCAACATAATACTATACTCAATCATGCAATATTAATATGATTATTACCTTTCGAATGCATCAAGTTTATTTTGTACATATATTCGGATAGACAATAAGTCAGACACACACGTATACAGAGAGATACGCAGACAGGCAGAAAGACAGACAGACAGACAGACAGGATGGACAGTATGAATTACTGATTGACTGACGATTGTGAGCGAATTGGAATTTTATGGGAATCTGTTGTAATGTCGTGGATTATCTGGTGCTTCCGCAAGGTCCATAAAATTTGTC
>JACEVL010000260.1:727500-732500 GCA_020284085.1 Aporrectodea caliginosa | reverse complement strand
ATTTTTGTATGTATTTTTGTATGTATGTATGTATGTATGTATGTATGTATGTATATATGTATGTATGTATGTATGTATGTATGTATGTATGTATGTATGTATGCATGCATGTATCTATGGATGGATGGATGGATGGGGGTTGGATGAATGGATGGATGATGGATGGATGGATGGATGGATGGATGTATGTGTAGGCCTACGTGTATACATATATGTATATTCATCCAGCGCATTTACAGTACCTCAAAAGCGCTGTAGGCATGCATACATATATCTGATACAAGGATTGTTTCAGAGAATCCATTAGTCGTGTCTGGTCTTAGGCGAATCTTTTTGTGACCATTGCCTATAGCTGTGCTTTAAAAATCTTGTTGTTTAACTATAGCTTCCGCTAGTCTAAAGCTGGAGCTCAAACCTGTAAATTACCCAAAAATGTTATGTAGGCCTATTATAGACCGCAGGATATCCAGAACAAATAATTAGTCTAGCTAAACAATGAAATAGCATATAATTCAGTTCAACATTTCATGTGTCTTATATACATACATACATACATACATACATACATACATACATACATACATACATACATACATACATACATACATACATACATACATACATACATACATACATACATACATACATACATACATACATACATACATACATACATACATACATACATACATACATACATACATACATACATACATACATACATACATACATACATACATACATACATACATACATACATACATATTAGACCACATAGTCTATTAATTTTCAGGTTTGTATACAAGAGTGAATATATGAAGAATGTTTAGAGATCATAAGCACATATAATTATTATTCACTTAATCTTATGCAGTTCAGGGTCCAATACCTCAACCACACATTTATATCTCTACTTGTGATGCAATGAGTGATTTCTTGCATATTGAACGCTTTTAACTATGTATATAAATCTATACAACTCTATAAAATTATGGATGTTGATTTCAACCCAGATTATAAGTAATTGCCATATATATTTCTATTACTAGCCCCGCATACATCTAGGTCTAGGCCTATGACCCCATATCGTATATGAAATTTATTGAAACAATATATAATAGTATAATTTTATTCTCACATATTTATACACTTGTCATATATATATATGCATATAGACCCTATATGGTGCATATATAACATATCGTTATATATATATATGTTTATGTATATATAGTCTATATACGTCCTATATATCATATATCATTGTAATGAAGCGGGTCGTACTGGGAGACTGGAATTGGAAATAAAATGGATGGCTCGTGGAAGAATTCAATGCATCAATTTCGCCGGCGGAGAAACGGATGTTAGCGGATGAAAACGTTTATTCAGCTCTGGATCCGCAGAATGCCTTCAAGCCGGACGTATAGATGGCGCTGGGGGTTAGGATGAAGTCAACGGAAGTCGAGGTCAGAGGTTAAAGAGCATCAAGGAGGTCATGACAGAGGCGCACCTGTGGGATGGGGCATCAGTGGCATGGCTTCTGAACCGTCGTCCGGCTCGATCAATAGCAAAAGATTTCTTTCATTTTGGATGGAAGAAGGAATCAGAATTGTCTCGCTGCATGGTTCGCATTCTGTTTTTAGCTTGAAAGTCCTTTATAAATATTTATTTAATAAACATCCATACATTAGCGCGACAATCACTTCAACGTCATATTTTCAATCAATTCACCGTCATATTTTCAATCAGTTCACCGTCATATTTTCAATCAGTTCACCGTCATTTAATAGTTCACCGCCATATTTTCAATCAATAATATTCACCGTCATATTTTTCAATCAGTTCACCGTCATTTAATAGTTCACCGTCACATTTTCAATCAGTTCACCGTCATATTTTCAATCAGTTCACCGTCATTTAATAGTTCACCGTCATATTTTCAATCAATTCACCGTCATATTTCAATCAGTTTATCGTCATTTAATAGTTCACCGTCATATTTTCAATCAATTCACCGTCATATTTTCAATCAGTTCACCGTCATATTTTCAATCAATTAGTCAATCAGTTCACCGTCATATTTTCAATCAGTTCACCGGTTTATCAATCAGTTCGTACCAATCAACTCACTTCTGCGTCAAATATCTTGAATGCGGTTTTCCGCAAGGTTATACATTCTGGGCTTCCTTCTGTTTACGATATGTATACCAGGCCATTTATGTTCACCACTTACAAATAGCTTTATAGACTACCATTTGTATGCTGATGATATCCAGTAATTCCTTTATTTGACATTGCCTCTGCTAAGCCCCGCTCTCAGATTACTTGCTTCAGTGTTCAGTAATGCTCAGACCTGATATAATAGGCTAACAATAAACTCCTTCTAAATCATTCCAATATCAAATTCCTTCTCACTGAAACAAGTTAACGACTCCACAAATTTGACTGGCTTAAGTCAGAACATTTTGATAAACTGCACGTTGATCGTACTAACTGTGCACATATAGTTTAATCGGAATTCTCGACTACGCCATGTATTTTCTGACCATGTTCCGGCCATATGCAAATCAGTCTATAGTATACTCTAGCTAGCCTACGTGAGATTCGCAGAAGTTGATCTCATAATCCTAAAACATTTTGTTTTACTAGCTAATGTTCTGGTTTATCGCTGATTTGACTACTTCAGTTCACTTCTCATTTGAATAACTCAGAGGGATCTATACACACTACAAATACATGCAGATAAAAATGCTATAGGCCGAGCCACGACAAACCCCCTAAGTATCAGCATATAAGACATAAAAACAGCACCAATAACCGATGCAACATTTTTTTAAATTCAGTGGCGTCGCCAGAGCTACGAGACTGGGAGAGGCAAGGTCGAGAACCTGCATGAAGGACTTCCACAGAGTGAACCATCACTATCTTTACTGGGGGGGGTCAGGGAACTTCAGAAGCTGGGGATTTTCTATTTTTGGCCATTTTTTAAATTCAACAAGTTTTTAATTTCTCGGTTCTACTATTAGGTCAATGCTACAAACGCAATATGCAGTGTTTTAAAATCATGGTCTTGGGTAAAATAAACCCAATTAACAATTACTTCCTGAACAAATACTTAAATTTTATTTCCTTACATTCAGTCACTTGAAATTCTTCAAGTTTTAAGGCTTGGATCAATTTTTGGTAAGTAATTGTTTTGGTCATTGAGTGCTATTCACGTACACAGGTCCCATTCGTAATCGCTTCCTTATTCTAATGAATCAAGTACGGCCTTCAAGTCCAAGGAAGCGATCGAAAGGAATTGTTGGTAATCGTGCCTAGTCTGAATGAAAGTGTTTCAGGTGAGAAATCTGTCTGTTGTGGACCTGTGTGGAGCTATTCCCGTCTTCCATGCATCAGAAGCAGATCCTTGACACGCCCTAATAATCTATGATACGCGCGAATACCTTTTCTGGCGACGCTAATGATCACACTCACATTGCACTCATTACACTGGCAACCTGTCGAAGAAAGAATCCAGTTTAAATCCATCTTATGGTTAACAAGGTACTTCATTTAAATGACACATATATCTCTGTTCCTTGATTATCCCTAAATACAATAGATATTGCACTTGACCAACTGACATTGACCCTTTGTGGTTCTTGCTTGGAGAGCGTTAGGTTCTCGAGTGTTCTCGGTTGCTTGTCCAAAGGTCAAAGCCTTGTAATTTTGTGCCTTGTTCTAGTTGTTCTGTCAATGGTTGCTGTCATGCATGTCTAGATTTAAGACTCATCGCATTTCAACTTGTTTCTGGAGAGCCTGTGATGAGTCTATCTTGAAGTGGCGCTATAAAATTTTGCAATTACCATTGTAATTACCATTACTACTACCGTATCGTAGCTTCTGGATGTTCTGACCTGTTGAAATCTGACCTGCTTAATCCAACGCATAATAATTTCTGATTGCGACTTTGCTTGACTTGAAGCGATCATCCATTGGTGCCTTAGATTGCGTTCTTCAGCTGCTATTATATAGAATCAGGTTAAGGTCATTAATTTTATAATATCACGTGTTTCAGCCGCTCTGCCCATCGTATTTTCAGTCGTATAAGACAAAAGACCCGACTTACTAAACCGCTATCTTTAGTTAAATCACTCGCCAAGACCGACTCTTTTGCTTTGGCCGTCTTCGCACGACTTCGTCTCGGCCCCAAGTGGATACACATCCACGCCCCAGATTAAGATTTACCGACATAGGCCTTATATATATATATATATATATATACATGTACATATATACATACATATGTATATATAAATATATATATACTATATATATAGTCAGTGCTTTAATAAATATATGGACGCCGTTACTGTCGCAACAAGGACAGAAAACAACAACAACAACAATGGAATAAACACGCAAGGAATGCCATTAAACTCAATGATAATATAGGATTCACATCGTGCGTTCCTGCTTTCGGATTCTGCAGCGGTTCGGCTGCATTTGAATTGTCTCTTGTCAGTTATTGTCCTTGTTGAAGTCTCGTTGTCAACATGTGTTTGCTGTCTCGTTGTCATTGTTTTGTCTCGTTGTCTGATTGCTGTTGTCCCGTTGTTCTCGTTGTGCTGTTGTCTCGTTATTTTATTGCTGTTGTCCTCGTTGTTCGACTGCTGTTGTCTCGTTGTCTGATTGTTATTGTCTCGTTGTCTGATTGTTGTCTCGTTGTTCTCGACTGTCTGTTGTCATTGTTTTTGTCTCGTTGTTGATTGTTATTGCTGTTGGTCTCTTATTGATTTGGTTGTTGTTGTCGTTGTCTGATTGTTGATGTCTCGTTGTCTGATTGTTGTTGTCTCGTTGATTGTTGATGTCTCGTTGTCTGTTATTGTTGTTGTCTCGTTGTTTGATTGCTGCTGTTGTCTTGTCTTTATATTGCTGTTGTCCTAATGTTTGATTGCTATTGTCGTAGTTTGTTCTTATCGAGTTGAGCTATAGTTTGTTCTTGCCCGTTGATAGAT
>JACEVL010000260.1:697500-725000 GCA_020284085.1 Aporrectodea caliginosa | reverse complement strand
CCAATATGGCCGCCGTCGGCCATATTGGAAAATTCAACTTTATTGTTTCTTACAGTATATGCACGTGTAATACCTCTAATCTGACTGATTTGGGTATGTAGAATTCATTTCTGATATTGTTTTTGTCATTCGGGGTCATCTTTAGCTTTGAAGGTCAAGGTCAGGGACATAATGTTTGTTACATCAACGAATTCTTATATAACTTGGTCGAATGTAGCAGTAGAAACAGGTGTAGTGTCTCTAATGTTACTGATTTCGGTATGTAGAATTCATTTCTGATATTGTTTTTGTCATTCGGGGTCATCTTTAGCTTTGAAGGTCATGGTAAGCGAATGATATATTGATCGTGAAACCTTCTGAGTCCAGATTGTGGATTTTAAAATGCTGAGTAAAGCTAGGGAAGACCGATCGAAAGATATAAAGAAATATCAGGTATGTATAAGCTTACATATGGGAAAACCCCGTTGGATTCGTTCGATAAATACGGGGAAAGTTCCCCACTAGTGGGGTTCGATATATATCGGGGAGGGCGACCCCGTTGGAGCCGCTCGATAAATACGGAGAGCGACTCTGCGGGTGCCGTTTGATAACATCGGGTAACTGTACTCTCAAATCTTTTATTTGGCTATTTTTTGCCTTCAGAGATGGTTGCCAGGCTGCATCAGAGTCTGACGTCTTTGGACCCTCACTGTCGACCGGGTGAAGTGTCGGAACATGTTCGAAGTGTTGGTTAACAAGCACGCCATTATGGTTTCATCAGCAGCCCTGACAACTTTCGAAGGAGGCTTGACGACGCATGGTGGAGTGCTCCTCGCCAGTTCAGAACTGACGCCATAAAACGCACGGCTTCCCCGGATAGACATTGCCACCCAGTCAATGACATCAAGTCTAGCATAACAGCATACCTTCTCCTTATATGGACCACTAATATCTGTAGAGTCCAGGGTAATGGTGACATCAACGACATAGGCAACCTCGTCCACCAGGGCAACCAAGTCAGGCTTACGCTTCCCAACTTTAGTAGGTATAACCGGCTCGTGGATCACCGAGTGACCCTCTGCCTCAATGTTTCAGCATATCAGACGGAGCGCCGAGTTATGCCTATCACACCGGAGACGGTGGGTCCACGCATAGCTTTGGGTAGATGTGAGCTAGGGTGTCTTGAGCATTGCACACAGCGTCGCACCATACTGGACCTGTCCACCGTTACATGAGCCGCAATCCTCAGACGGTAACAAGGTTCCTCCTCAACTTGATGGCCTGGATGAAGTCCCCCCCACCCCGAAAGGAGGGCGGTCCCATAAGTCACCCAGGCGTTTCACGTGAGGGGTTTGTCCCTGCTGCTTGAGGCCCGACCATCTACCGACATGTGGAGCTGGATCGCCAGAAAGTCGCTAGCATTCTTGCTGTTACTCAGCTCCTGACCTGCCACCCTTGCCGTCCTTGCGTACCTCCTCCTTGCCCCAGAAAGAGTGGACTTGTTTCCCCGCTCTGCTTTACCTGGTCTTGCGACTCCTCCACCTTGCCCATGCGACGGGTCTTGAGCAGCGGCATTGTATATAGCAGGTGTGGCACTTCCGGTCTGCCATTCAATGCCTTGACATGGAAGGAACCGCTGGGAGTATCGTGCGGCAGCCGCAACCACGTGCGTACTGCCGCTCTCACCAAGCAGTCAAGAGATTCCAAGGACTTGGCTGTCATCTCTGCGAAAACTAGGTGGTGATACAATTCCGGCAACAAATGCAACGCAATAGGAACATGCGCTGCTGAGGCTTTAGTGGGCACCTGCTAACCAGTCCAGTCCCACTGTGAGGAAGTCCTCGTGGGCTTTCCTACAAACTGAGTGGTCCGGCAGTCCCAGGTATTTATACGTTTGCGCTATGTTGAGCGACCTGACCGACTCGCCATTGATATATTCAAGAATGGCGAGGGGTTTACCACCCACAGTTTAGCCTTCCCATCAATGTCTAGCCGGAGGGAGGCACTCTTAGCCGGGTTCAGTCAAAGCCCGCCCAACTTGAGAAACTTAACAACAAAGCTTATGTCCCAGACCTTGACCTTTGAAGCTGAAGATGACCCAGAATGACGAAAACAATATCAGAAATGAATTCTACATACCGAAATCAGTAACATTAGATATATTACACCTGTTTCTACGGCAACATTCAACCAAGTTATATATGAAATCGTTGATCTAACAATGCTTATGTCCCTGACCTTGACCTTTGAAGCTAAAGATGACCCGGAATGACGAAAACAATATCAGAAATGAATTCTACATACCGAAATCAGTAACATTAGAGATTTTACACCTGTTTCTACTGCTATATTTGGCCAAGTTATAATTCGACATCGATGATGCAACAAAATGTCCTTGACCATGACCTTTGATGCTAAAGATGACCCCAAATGACGAAAATAATATCAGAAATGAATTCTACATACCCAAATCAGTCAGATTAGAGGTATTACACGTGCATATACTGTAAGAAACAATAAAGTTGAATTTTCCAATATGGCCGACGGCGGCCATATTGGATTTGGCCATAGCGCCATTCGTGGCGCCATGGCAGAGAAGCACCTCGGTGATTTTTCATGTCTAGGGACCCACTGACTAAGTGGAAGTGAGAAACTCCCCCAACACCATTTTGCAAACGGGTCCTCAGGCGACATAAAGGATTATTATGTTTTGGTAATGTGTAAACTCGTCTGAAAGCAGGCATGTGGGCTTACGTTCTGGTACTGCTTTCAGGAGAGTTTATACAGTACCAGAACGTAAGCCCAGCTAGCTATATTATAAACTCTTCTGAAAGCAGCTAGTTGGGCTTATGTTTTGGCATAAACTCTTCTGAAAGCAGTCATTTGGGCTTACGTTCTGAAAGCTGCCAGTTGGGCTTACGTCCTGGACTCCTGGTATTGTATTAACTCTTCTGAAAGCAGCCAGTTGGGCTTACGTCCTGGACTCCTGGTATTGTATTAACTCTTCTGAAAGCAGCCAGTTGGGCTTACGTCCTGGACTCCTGGTATTGTATTAACTCTTCTGAAAGCAGCCAGTTGGGCTTACGTCCTGGACTCCTGGTATTGTATTAACTCTTCTGAAAGCAGCCAGTTGGGCTTACGTCCTGGACTCCTGGTATTGTATTAACTCTTCTGAAAGCAGCCAGTTGGGCTTACGTCCTGGACTCCTGGTATTGTATTAACTCTTCTGAAAGCAGCCAGTTGGGCTTACTATCTCGTACTCTACTGCTGCTCTGTAACTACACTGTTCACCTACCACGGGAGTGTCCGATAGTCAAGTGGGAAGCGTGCTGGTCTGTCAGACGAGAGGCCGAGGGTAAAACTCCTCTGAAAGTTGATACTACAATTTCTGAGATAGTTGAGCCGCAAACAAGGTCAGATATAAAACGAGTACACAGACCGCACACTGTCGGTGGGTAGGCCCGCATGCAGAGAGGGATTGGGGGGATACCCAGGGTCCCGGCGACCTTTAGGGCCCCGGTCTGGGCCTGCAATGAATTTATGACAAATATTATAATCTCAAGCATATTAAAAGTGTTCAACGATCTGTAATGAAGCAAGACAGACTGAATGGTCTTGCAGGTCTTGCAATCGAATACGATCTTGCAAAATCATTGAACTACGCGGATATTATAAACGATTTTGCCAGTGTCTATTTTAACGAATTTGCACTTCTGGGACAAAGTCTGCAACGACTATTGGTCTGGGTTAGCGTCGTAGCTCCCCAGCCGACAAAGCATTTCAAATCATTTGCTACCACATGGAGCCCGTTTTAGCCACTTAATTTTACCAAATTTGCTTTTTATTATTATTCATATCCATATTTGAGTCATGCATAGAAGTGTGAAAATATGACATAATTAGTTCAACCGTACCACCAAAATATTTGGTATAAATAAGTCAGTGACAGACTGAGTGACTGTCACTCAGTGGATAAGCTGCAGCTACAAAAACAATGATAGCTTTAACTTCAGCAAACACGACCAACTTCATGTTCCAATATGAACGGTAGAGATTTTGATGCGCCAAACCCAAAATCAAGCAACGATTCACGTAGCCGTTTATTCGGCGGTCCACTAATCATGATCCTCGCAATTGAACAAAAATAGTAAAAAAAATAATGTCACATGCATTGCATGACATGCAGAGCAGTGTAGGCTAATGAATCTGAATTTGATATTGATTTCACAGAAGCACTTACAATGAAGTGCAGAAAATTATACTATAGACATCCAAGTCATTAGCCTACATTGCCCTGTCATTCATTCATAAATTTATATAGCGCCCCTTCCAGAGGACTACTCAGAGGCGCTCATGCTAGGCATGTTACATAATCTTACAAGACACTAGCAGCCTATATCATTCTAACATAATTATGTGACTGGAATCGATGGATGTCATCATTAAGTTCAACTAACTATTGTTCTGTAGTTAAATTGTCCATAAATATGTAAACAATGTCCCTTACATCCACTCATCACAACCAACTTCTGTCATCTTGCTGCACTAATCACTTAGTAAGTAGGCCCCTGTCCAGCGGGACTTGTCCCTTTAGGTGTGCCTATTAAACCCTAAAACTACTGTCATAATTTACTATTTGATGTTATTCTTATTCATTGTTAAAAATAAACACATGCACTGTATGTATTCATTCTGGGGAACAATAATTTCAAATTATTAGGCTACTATTAAATCCATTTAGAAGTTTAATAATTTAACATTGTAAACTAAGATTAAAAGTAGAGTATTACCTGGGAAAAATCACCACAACTGCTTGGGCAGATCTTAAAACTACTGGGAAAAATCCTAAAACTACTGGGACAAATCCTAAAACTACTGGGACATTTGTGGCTTTTAGTGTGCATATTTTAACTGTACAACTATATACTGGGACAAATGTCGCAGTAGTTTTAGGATTTGTCCCAGTAGTTTTAGGATTTTGCTGCAGCAAAATCCAGAAAATTTACTTTTTGATTAGCATAAATCTTTAAATTAAAATTTTAAAATTAAAAACTGAATAAAACCATAGCTGTATATATATATTTTGTAATATCGTATACGGTCGTACACGCACTTTTAAAATATTTTCTCATAAAGCCTAAAGAGAGTTTAGAGGCCCGCGACTGCTCTGCCAAGGGGCCCTTTTTATTTCTGTCGCCCCCCCTCTGTCGGTGGGTAGAAGACCAGGCTGAAAAAGATAGAAGTGACCACTTGCTATCGTACACCGAGGCAAAAATGAAGGCGCTAGCACATCGCACCCATGTTTGCCTCTCGGGGTTTGCGTAATGGACTGCTCCTGTTTTGCTGCTCTAGTGTAAACTATGACTTGAAACAGTTTCGTCCCAGCGTTCAATGATGTAGTTGTATGATAACAGAACACAGTCACTATAGTCTCTATACTTTCAGCAGCTATTAAACCCCACACTACTAACGTTAACAGTGGCGTCTACCAACGGGGTGGGGGAGGAGTGGGAGAACGATCTTCCACGGTTGCCAGAAGGGTGGGGGATCGTTACTGGTTAGAACACAGTATTAATGGATATTTATAGTATAATGAACTCCGCTCAGGTTTCAATATGGAACCTGTGCCGGTCCCAAGCCCGGATAAAGGAGGAGGGTTCCGCGGAGGGTTTGCAACCCTCCCGGGTAAAACACCTTATTGCAACAGAAACGACACAGGATAGTGGGATGGAGGAACTGTGTCGCCCGATGCGCTGCAAGCGCGTGGAAGGACTAAGGTCTAAGGTATGGTATAATAACTTCTTATTTCAGTTTTAAGCTTGTAGCAACTTTGGTCATGGGCCACGCTGATGTATATTAATTTACAGATCGGAGTGACTTCTTAGTCTCTTGTACATAAGTCGGCCAGAGTGGGGGTTTGTTCCCCCATTCCAGGTGGGGGAACAAACGTGAATACAGTGGAGCGTATATATATATATAGGCAGAGAAGGCGCTTTTGTCTGCTCTTCGACTCTTGCGTTAGAAAAAACTGACTGAATCCCAATGTCCTTTACACGGGAACCAGCGCATTGCAGGACACCTACCTTTCCAGCGGACGTCGGTAACAAGTTTTACTGCTTGGTGACAGAAGAAGTGTGCGCGAAAGATTTGTCCATAGATCGTTGAACGGAGTGAGAGACTAGGCGCACTGCCAATAAGCTATTTCAGCTTTATTTTTCCCGCAAGGCATGACGGGAAAAGTGATAGTTCCCCGCCATAGACATCATATATTAAATGTAAGATGTCTATGTTCCCCGTTCATAAACAAAGCGAAACATGGCGGATAGCTTAGACGAATCGTTCAAAGTGGACGACTTTAATCGATGGAATGTAGATGATTTGAAGAAATTTATAACAGAAAGATGCCACAAGACAACTTCATCGAGTTAAACATGAACTCGTGGCAATCAAATACCTTCTAATATTTGCGTCAAAGTAGATCATAGCAACATCGCTACCGGCACCATTCAGTTTGTTTATGAAAGGTGAACTATCACCGGAAGTAAAAGTAAACTGGCTGCGCATGCGCACTGATAAAGCTGAAGTAGCTTATTATAGATCAACGTTTGTTTGCTTCTTTGTTTGATCCTGTCATTCGTAGACATTTTTGTCATTTTGGTTTTCCTTTGCAACCAGATATTACTATGTAATCGTAATCGTAATCGTGAACTCTGAACTTATAAAGCGCCACACAAAAGCCAAGTATATGACACCAGCTTATTCAAAAGCGCTGCGTCGAGTCAGAGGGGTTGTTCAAAGGGTAACTCAGAAGGAGGTCCGAGTCCGGTTGCTATAGATCAGAGGGGAGGAGGAAGTGGAGGAAAAAGCAGAAGAAGAAGTCGAAGGAAAAACGAATATAAATGGGAGGACGCAGAAGAGGAGACGATGGAAGAAGAGGAACAGATGGTGGAGGAATAGAAGGAAGAAGAGGAGGAAAGAAAAGAAGAAGCATAAGATCTAGTAACTGCATGTATGCTCTGTTTCCTACAGTATATAGAGCATCTATTCCCCAAGAACGATGAAGCTATCTCGTTTATGATGAGTGCCAACAGTTTAAGTGCCAGCGAGCTATATTGGACATGCAAATGGGAGGATATTAGCATCAATGTCCATACCGAAAAGGGTCGTACATTGCAACCCGTGTTCAAACAATACAGTCTTCAGCATACAGTTATTGTTCCGTAGGCCGTAGATCATCCTTCATCACAATCGTCTATCGCGCCTATGCACTGTGTAACAAAGCATAAAGGGCCTTACGGTGCCAACCGCTAATGTAGCGGACAGATAGGCCTACAACAATAGGAGGCATGCTGCTTTAAAGAAATCACACTGCATTCAAATATCCAGACGGTGCCAAATTGGACGCCGCATGCAGATGCTTTTGATATTACTGACACGGCACAGAGCTTTTTAAAAGGAATTTTTAGAACTGCACAAACTCTTGTCTCTTTTCAAAAACCCATGGTAAATGTTTCCCAATTTGATGACAATGACCTTTTTTAGCAATTTTTCACTGCGCAAAAATGCTTTTACAGTTGCAAAAATTGATTTAGCACTGCACATTTTGTGTAGGACTGCACGCTAAAAAAGCCCTGACACTGCAGTATGATTAAAAGTCATAGTATGATCACAAATTATTACAGGAGTCGAATTTAATTGTTTGGCAGACACGCAAGGCGCCCATCATGTAACACTGCTCATTTTACCAACTCCATCTGGCGATTGAAAGGCTGAATAGACAATGGGGAGGGTAGCGGGAAGCGATCCCGCGTCCGCGCTGATCTTCTGCTCTTCGTGCCAGAGTGTTACCATTGCCCTAAAACCCACTCCCGGTTAGATCAAGATTAGAGTAACTAGAAAAAGAACCAGTGACCGAATTTTGATTGATTGATTGACTGATCGATCGATCGATCGATTGATTGATTGATTGTTTCTGCAGGTTCTGATACCCTTTCTACTACTGTTTCTGCATGTTCTGTCAGTATTTTCTAGGGGTATATCATCTGGATATTTTGGTTTGTGTCAGCTGTTTCTGTTGCTGTTTCAAGAATTCCGAGAGCTGCCTTAGCGACTGTTTTTAAAGTAATTTCAGTCATGTTTTGTATATTTCGCTATATTTCTCTCTTAACTTAACTCGATCTTGTTCGTTTCCGTAGTTTCTGCGTCTTTCTCTTCTGGTGTCGTCGCCGTTATTTCCATCCGAAATCGATTCCGCCGCCACGACGACAGTTTCTTTATTGTGTCCCAGTTTCTGTCGGTTCTGCTTCCACTTCCTGTCGGGTGCTTTATTCCGTGACAGTTTCCGCTTTAAGACGGCGACCGTCGCCATCGGATGCGAGCGCCTCGATTGCCCGCCGTGTACACGGGAGCTCGCCGGCATGGCCGAAGCAAAGAGAGAGAGAGGTCACCGAGCCATAACTCATTGGACGGCGGTCATCTCCAAATGGCAGGAAGGCAAGTCGGGAGTTCCATAATTTCTGGAGACGTTTTCGTTTCTCCGCCGAGGAGGCTCCATACGTGCTCTAATTCCTCGTCGGGATTTAGAGATTTTTCCAGCTTCCCGAAACGTTTGACCAATCGACGCGTCTTGATACGAGAAACCCAACTGTAATTGGAATTACGAACCGATTATTATTGCAAGCTGCGGAAAGGGTTGGTCATTAGATTGCGCGGCTCGGGCGGGCCAATAAATCGTGACCGCTTCTGCGCCGTCGTTGCAAAGACGGCATGGAAATCGCTGGTTCGTATCGAGGTCTGCGGTTTGTGCTTGGGGTTGGCCAATAAATTACAGGTCGCGGGTTGGCAATGAAATGACCCAGAACTCTTTCATCCTACAGGCCCTAACGCGTTCGCTTCGACTACTTTATGATGCGTATTCGATTTGAATGTGTTTATAGATTCAAAACAGCGCCATAATGAGCAACAGTCTCCATATATAAACACTATAAGTATACGTGCATAACCCAGACAGACATATACACAAGCCTATGCCAGGTTTTTGAAAGTGGCTATAAAATAAATGTCTGGATATACACACTGTTTCCTGAAAAAAGGGACCCCTATTGGTAATATGAAAATAAACTAGTAAATGTTCATCGATTTTTAAAATTCCAAGACCATTTTAATCCTGACATAATTTGCTAAATACTGGTTAAAGTATAAAAGTTTTTGTTATTTAATAATGACGTCATAATGACGTCATTTTCATCAAAATTCAAGTGTCAAGGACGGCCAAAAATCATCTAAAATTTTCAATATTATTTTAAACTGTCATTTATCAATTATAAATTTTAGTTTAATTTAATTTTTATATTTGAATAATATTAGACTACAAGGCGTGCTCAAAGTGTCGGCCTTCGATCTCAACACAAGCTTCAAGACACGCGTGCCATTGACCAATAGCAGCATCTATAACCAGCTGATCAAATTCATCCCAGGCATTAACAATACGCGCACGGAGTTCATCAATGTCACTGATCTTTGTCTTGTAAACCTTCGCTTGCATTAGTCCCCAAATATTGTAATCAACGGGATTTAAGTCTGGGCTGTGTGGCGGCCAAAGATTAGGAGGTATGAAATCCGGAGTTTCCTTTGCCAGCAGTTCAACAGTTTCACGAGCTCGATGAGTTGGAGCGCCATCTTGGTGAAATGTGTAATAATCCGAATATTCGCGGATATCAGGCAACAACTTTTCCAACAGCAAACAATCCCGGTAATAAGCTCCATTTATTTTCACCCCTGGTTCTATGAAATGGATTTCCGTTCTACCAAGAGCCGATACACCAACCGAAACCATGACTGACCGACTAAATGTCGAGCGAGTACGAAGCAAACGATCAGCTATTTCAAGACGTCATTATGACGTAATTCTTTTAACTGGGCCGTTCATAAATTACCAATTTGTTGATAATTATGTCAGGATTAAAATGGTCTTTAAAATCGATGAACATTTACTAGTCTTTTTTCGTATTACCGTAAGGGGTCCCTTTTTTCAGGACACAGTGTAGATATGTCACATACATTTAATAAGTTAGGTTGGCATTTTCAGCGCTTTTGTGAGGTAGCCTACTTTTAAAAGGCGCTACAGCAAGTGCTCCCCACACATATATGCATGCAACAATACATACATGATTACATACACACATATACAGCAGGGGCGCAACCAGAGGGGTGCTGGGGAGTGCTTGAGCACCCCCAGAGTTAAAAAGGTGACCCACACAATTTGTCCAAATCCGATTAGTTTTTCTTTATAGGGGGAGGGGTGAGTAGGTGGGTGGGGGATACAAGAATTACTACAGTTTACTAAGAAACCAACCAATGAGCGAACTCTTCAAAAATAAAACTCCAGGGTTCGCAGACAAACAGAAGCTGACAGAAATTTTCAAAGTTCTCTTCCCACTTTTAGAGAGTTTATGCCAGATCTTGACATATTCATGTCGGCATGTCCAAAAATGCAACGTAATTATATGACGTTGAAATTTCAAAATGATTTCATACAAATGACTGATCAACTATAGTCATCGAAATACTCCAGACCATCATTTGGAAAACAAACCTTTTAGTAGTGTAATAATAGATGAAACGACAGATTCAAGCACAAAAATGCAGGTTGCAATCAATATGAGATACGGAAATGACGAGAATGGAATTGAGGAAGAGAATTTAATTGCCATGATAGAAGCACAATCATCAACTGCAGAAGCACTCTTGGATATAATTCTGGATGCTCTGCCGCAATTGGGTTTTGATCTAAACAATCTGATCTGTCAAGGATATAATGGTGGTTCAAACATGAGAGGGCCCGAGGGGATTTTCAGGGCGTGCAAGCCTCAAGGTCGAATCAGAGCAAAAAGTCCAAAGCATTATATACCTGGTGTTGGTCGCACAATCTACAGCTTGTGATGAGTCATGCAGCTACTGGCAATTCTTAAAGAAGCTTATAGTTGTATCTTCGTCTCAACGAACTATAGAATAATGGAATGCTATCTACTAAAAGAAGGGCTTCCTGTAGATGAAAGTCGAGTGGGAAAAGGTGAACAAAGAAGCAGCGACCATAATTCTCAATCAGAATACTTTATAACTGAAACTGAGTCAAATGCAATTAGGCTTAGGCCCTATAACCGAGAAAGCTATATATAAGCTGGTTGAAAACGAACCTCGTTACCGACGTCTACTGTCTATAGGCCTAAGTAGCACTCGTTTTATAGCCAGAACAAGAAACTTCAGTGGCTTAACGAAGGGTTTCAACGCCCAGGGGCAAGAGTTGATGACCACCCCTTTTTACATTTTCTTGTTGGCTTTTAATCGTTCAGGTCAGTACTGTGTACCACTGAAAGCCAATTTTGCGCCCCTTGTGCTGCGTCCGGGGGCTGTTGTCCCTCTGCACCCCTCCTTTACGCCACTGAGAAACTTGTGTATTTTCCATAAAAAAAACTTTCAGCAATTGCATCAGCACTTACAGAAATGAACTTAGATTCTGTTGCCAAAAGCTTAGATGACAAGTTTCAATCAGTAGTTTCAGTTGTGCATGCCAATTTCAAAACTGAGTCAGGCACTTCAGAGTCCAGATCTCAATCTTGTGGATGCACATAGACAACTGAATCTGTTCACATACCAGATGCATAAACTGCTTGGAAGACGAATACAAGAAATTGCTGGCCAACACAAAAACTTTGTCTTCATTTCCTGCACTTTCAGGAGTTGTAAGCACTGATGGTATTGAAAGTTCATCTAGAGCAAAAACGCAAACGCTGTCTGCCAAATGATTTAAATGAGTCGGTAACTATGCATGTTATGCCCATTTGGTCTGCCAGGGAACATAATAATCCAAATCTTCAACTTTACGAGTACTTGGAAATTCTTGACTTTCAAAGAACAACTGGCAGGTCTTTTCACCAACCCAGTCTTCGGTGCTCTTTTGACTCTTCAAAATGGAGAAATGACGGTAGAACTTCGCAAGTTTTGCGTACTTCACCAGCAAGACCCTGAAACTGTTGAGAGACAACTAGACTCCAGAGTTACAGGCAGGGTTGCGTTCTGATCGATCCTCTGAAGATTGTTAATTGGAACTAAATGAATTGTTTCGTTATAAAAAATTCAGCCAGTGCTGCAGCATATGCTGTTTCTTTTAAAAATAACTGAATTTGTTACGCTGTTAGTCTGGGAATCTGGAAAAACAATTTCTTCTTGAAGTTTTCATGACTTTGTCGGTCAGTAACAGCTAGCAAACAAGGGCCTAAAGCGTGCTCCATTTGATATCAACTGCTAAAATCCGTTGGCTTACCCCGCTGGGGAAGCTTACGACGCTCCCCCAGACCCCCTAGTCGTTATAGGCTTCGTGCCTTCAGCACTCGCAGCTTCGCGCCTTCGGCGCTTTAAATCTGAGCACCCCCAGGAAAATCTTCTGGTTGCGCCCCTGCATATACATATGGACATGCATAGTTACATACATACATATGGACATGCATAGTTACATACATACATACATACATACATACATACATACATACATACATACATACATACATACTAACATACATTTATGCATTCATACCATCCCTAACTGTTCCTTACCTTACGGTGTCTCACCTAATCTTACCGTACCTTACCTACCATCCTTTATGTTGCCATACGCTACCTTACCCTTACCTCAGATTACCTTGTTAGTGGGGGATGTGTCTATTCGATGTATATAGAGTTTCCACATGTAGTGTAGTCGGCGTTGAGTAAGACCTGCATGAAGGTTGCTCGTAACACTGGACCCGCACACATTCGCGATCCGTACCCGATCCGCGGGTACGGGTCGGGGATGCGGGTAAACCCGCGGGTACGGGTGTACCCGCAGACCCTTAATAGGAACTCTAATGTCGATAAGGTTAAACCGCCGTCAATCGTTAGAAATACGATCGCCAGAAATACCTGTTTCTTTGCAATTAGAGAAAGACATTACACGCGAGACTTACTGCACAACTGCAGAAGCGACAAATCGCCTCCGGAGAAATCCGTTTGCCTCCGGAGAAATCCGTTTCTTCCAGTGTAAATACGACGTATCCGAATCTGTGCGCGATTTCTTTGGCGTGTCATCATGCTAGACATTGAACAATGTGGTCCCAGCTGACGAACAGATGTCGCTATGTTTAATAATGTGACATTGGAGTTTTGAGATACAGAGTATAACAGTTGAATTATGTCTATTACCCCAACTTATTACAGCGGAAAGCATAACGCAAATACATATCTATATGCATATTATATACATAGTTACATACACAATTCATACATTATGAATTTATGATACATATGTATATGTATATTATATATGTGCACATCTGTTTATGTATAAATGTACGTTTGTATGTAGTGGTGTATGTACTATGTATGCATGAATTTATGTATGTAGATAGGTATATGCGTATGTATGCATGTGTGTGAGGGAGGCACTTGTTCAAGCGCCGTTTAAAAGTAGGCTACCTTACAAATGTGCTGAATATGCCAATCTAACTTATATTAAAGTAACTAAAAACAAAAAGTTTTCCAATAATCGCGAAGTACTCAGATAACTAGAAACGTCACCACTGGTGACAGTGGTGAGCACCCGCAGACACGTAGAGCCCAACCGAAGGATTCCCATATACAGCAGATATTAGACACGATGGCGTTATTCCTGGACTATCCTTGGCGTCGATGAAGAGGAGCGACAACGGGTGAAGAGGTACGCTGCACACGAACGCCACCACCATCAAGCGGTCCCTCGTTGATGGTGGAAGACGCTGCCTCCGGACTTCACTCAGTCTGTAGAGGACGACATTCATCGCAGACGGCAATTGCTTGTGAACAATTATCGCAGTATATAGAACGGTTATCACCAATCCACAGAGACCCTCTTCGCCTTTCCTAATGGAGTTTTACACTGCATGTGATAACCTGAAACCCATTCAGTTGGCCATTCAATGCTTACGCGCGAAACATCGACTGCATACGCCCGAGTACCTTGCAAATCATTCAGAAACAACGGCGAAAGAGACAAAATTATACTACGAATGCATGCTATATTATCACATAAGAAGTCAGAGCGAACGAAAATTATCCAATAAAATTCGCGTATACGACCAACTACAATGTAATTTATCGAAAATGAAACGCTAGAAAGACGTGCGACCTAATCAGTCTCAGTTCTGCTCAACCTGTATACATACAGTATGTATTCATTCATTTCATTTCATTCATTTCAGATATTTATATAGCGCCCCTTCAAGATTTCTACTCAGAGGCGCTCCCGACTACAGCGCGGACACTGAATCGGAGTTTCACGCCGAAGCGCATGAGCAACTGCGAGTGAAGGACTTGCCCAGGGTCCCTACGCGCGGCTTGAGGTATGTATGTATGTTGGGCATTGTTGGCCCTATGTATGTATGTGTGTGTGTGTGTGTGTGCGTGCGTGCGTGTGTGTGTGTGTGTGTGTGTGTGTGTGTGTGTGTGTGTGTACACGAACGCATATATGTAGGCTTATTGTAGTGTATGCATGTATCTACGTGAGTATCTATAATGATTATAGATACTTACATGTACGTATCTGTATGCACTCTCGAGAGATTCTTAGTGAAGCTGTGAATACATACATATATATATGTATGTATTCACAGCTTCACTAAGAACCTCTCGAGAGTGCATAATTATAGATAATAAGAATTTTTCGGTGCTTGTGTATGGGCACGCCAGCGCAACAGTATCTGGCGATCATTTATTAGGCGCCTTTTTTACGCACAAACGTACATAGATAAATGCATGCATGAACACGCATGCCTATATATACACTGACACATGCATACCTATATACATGGATCCGTACATACAGACCTGCTTGCCCATGTTCAAGCACATTTTCTGTACATACATCAACCAATTCAGATGCATATCTACGAAATCACGATGCTTTAGTGTATATACATTCATTCATTCAGAGTAATTTTATAGCGCCCCTCCAAGATACACGCATTTCAATTTCAATTCTGTGTCGTTTATTTCGCGTGCTTACATACGGTAGCTTCACAGGAATAATAATAATAAATAATAATAATAATATCTTTTCTTTAATAAGCGCCTGACAAACGCACTGCGCTGTACATTTACATGTTATGCAATTGAAATCTTAACTACTAACAGAACAGACAGCTTGCAATACAACGGCGCTAATAGCAGCCTACAAAGCATATCCGCCCAACGGGGCTCGAACTCGGTACCTCTCGGTCTCTGTGCCAGATGTTATCCAAAGCGCCACGGGCCCCCCAGCTTGCACAGTTTCCTCAGCCTATATTTGTTACATAAACATCGGAACATAATTATATAAGTGCATAAAAACTGAATTGCTATACATAAAATATATGTATTTACGTACTATATGCGTGAGTAATATTCTATATGCTATAGATTATATATGTATGAATGAGTCTTTGTATATATTTAATCCGTGCTTTGATGTATATATTTCTCGGTCATGTTTAGTCAGTGTTATGTGAATGTAATACAATGTATATAACGCCTCCTTATATATTTCGTCAGTGATACATATATATGTATATGTAAATGACATTTGCGAATATATTTAGTCCCTGTTGTATATGTGTGTACATAGTACATGTATCATAGCCAGTGTTGTATACTTATATATAGTGTATATGTATATGAATGTTTTTTCAGCGCTGCAGAGACTCCAGCTGTTCGCTGATTGAATCTTCTTTCGTTCTGACATCATCTGCGGCTTTTATGTGTTGAGTCGAGCGATGGAAGGAAGGAGGAATGAAGGATCGCAGGGAAGAAGATTAGGGACAGAGATGGAAGAAGTAGGTGGAAGAAGAGGGACGAAAGAAGGAGGCGTAGGTGGAGAAGGAGCAGAGAAGGAGGATTATGTGGTGGAAGAGAGGAGGAAGAAGGTATACACGAGGGAGAATGTGGGACGCAAGAAGAGTAGGAGGAAAGACATTGAGAGGACGAGAATGGGGAGGATACGATAGACGAAGATGGGTGAGAAGATGAGTAGACAGAGATAGACAGTGATAGAAAGAGACAGAGATAGAGAGAGATGGGTGGGAAGATGAGAAGACAGAGAAGAGAGAGAGAAGAGAGAGAGAGAGAGAGAGAGAGAGAGAGAGAGAGAGAGAGAGAGAGAGAGAGAGAGAGACAGAGAGACAGAGAGAGACAGAGAGACAGAGACAGACAGAGAGACAGAGAGACAGAGACAGACAGAGACAGACAGACAGAGAGACAGACAGAGACAGACAGAGATAAAGATGGGTGGGAAGATGAGAAGACAGATATAGACAGTGGTAAAAAAGAGACAGAGTGGAGGAGTATAATGGACAGAGGCAACGACCGGAAGGGTCATAGAGCAGTCCGTCTATCATATAGGATATTTGAGGGAAAAGAGGATTGCAGGAAAGAATAAACGAGAAACAGATGGAGAAATAGGGAAGGAAGCAAACAGAAGGACACAGAGGAAAGAGACGGAACGAGAGGGACTGCCAGAGTAATGGAAGAGGAGAGACTAGGCATTCAGAAGTCGAGATCAAAGCGGAGAAGGAGATGGAGAGAAGCTGGGGAGAAGGATATGGGGAGAAGCTTGGAGGAGGAGGTGGAGAGAAGCTGGGAAGAGAGGGATATGGGAAGAAGCTGGGAGGAGAATGGAATGAGGAGAAGCTGGGAGAAGGAGGTGGAAAGAAGCTGGAAGGAGAATGATACAAGGAGAAGCTGGGAGGAGGTGGAGAGAAGCTGGGAAGAGAGGGATATGGGAAGAAACTGGGAGGAGAATGGAATGAGGAGAAGCTGGGAGAAGGAGGTGGAAAGAAGCTGGAAGGAGAATGATACAAGGAGAAGCTGGGAGGAGGTGGAGAGAAGCTGGGAGGAGAAGGATATGGGGAGAAGCTGGGAGGAGAATGATATAAGAAGCTGGGAGGAGGTGGAGAGAAGCTGGGAGAAGGCTATGGGGAGAAGCTGGGAGGAGAATGATATGAGGAGAAGCTGGGAGGAGAATGATATGACGAGATGCTGGGAGGAGGAGGTGGAGAGAAGCTGAGAGGAGAAGGAGATGGAGAGAAGCTGAAGGGAAGATGGAAAGGAGATGGAGAGAAGATGGGAGGAGGAGATGGAGAGAACCTGGGATGTGAAGATGGAGAGAAGCTGGGAGGAGAAGGAGATGAAGAGAAGCTGCAGGGAGGACAGCTGACGAAGAAGTAGACTTGAGAAGTCTAGAGGAAACGAGCGACAGACGGCGTTCGCTGTCTGGTGGCTTGGGATTGTGGTAGGGTAATAAGGTTGGAGTCGGGGGCTCCCGATTGTCCAGTCAATGTCGTATTCGTTGCTTCTTTGACGGCGTCAAATCGATAAAGATGGAGGAAGGAGGGAGCGAGCGAGATCAGAGGACGACAGAAAAACAGACACACGGACACTTAGACGGACAGGCAAAGATCAACATATAAAGACAGACGCATACGACTTCAGATGTACATATACGCAGACATTGGTACATTGGTGTATTATAGGCTAGGTCCACATGCGCAAAACACAATGTTGGTACAGATACGTATACAATGTATTAAATTGCTCATTACAGTCGCTTTTGACAGTGTGTGTGTGTGCCCGTGTGTGTGTGTGCGTGGGTGTCACGCATTATAGAACTAGCTTGCTACTGACGAGATGCTCTAGAAATTGTCGTAATTACATTACATAGAAACAAAACCTGTTGGCATTATAATAACATAGAAGAAGAGCAGTCCCTTAAGCTAACCGCCGTAACCGGAGGCAGTCATGGGTATGAAATGTGTTAGCGACTTCATTTTCTCAGCCTCGTCATACGAGAGCGAATGGCCAGTCCAGTCCTCTCCCTAGCCGTCTCATCTTCCCACCGACAGTGTAAGCGGTCATTGTAGGGACCTGCTCGAGAGAAGATGGGAGGAGATGGAGAGAACCTGGGATGTGGAGATGGAGAGAATCTGGGAGGAGGAGATGGAGAGAGTTTGGGAGATGGAGATGGAGAGAGGGGCTGGGAGGACAGCTGATGAAGTAGTAGACTTGAGAAGTCTGTAGGAAACGAGCGACAGCTGAGTTGTCTAGGTTAGATCTACAGGTGGAGGAGCATAAATTTCGAAACAAATTTCTGCCCGGCGGGGATTGAACCCCCGACCTCTCGATTGACAGTCGAGCACGCTAACCACTACACTATCGACCAGCCCCATAAAATAACATAATGCCCACTGAATTCAGGCTCTGACATCGGAGCTAATCCACAACTAGAAGCAACACCGGGTTGGGATCGTCTCTGAATTAGTGGCGCTATATAAATCTTCAATTGCGATTACATGCGTATCTCTCTTAACTTACGTGCCTGCCTCCGTCCTTATTTTTCTGTGCGTCTCTGTGTCTGCCAATATGTGTCTATTTGTTTTGTATCTCCCCATTCATGTCCACATACTGAGTGTCCTTTGCCCCGTTTTCCGTCTGTGCCTATATGTATGGGTTAGCGTAAGTAAATAACTTAGTAAATAAGTAGCTATAGTATAGGTATACAGGAGGCAGGTAAGTTGATACGTGGGTGCTGGGTGGGTGCGTGTGAGCCAGTTATTAATTCACTGAGTATATGTATGTTTGTCATAATTATATGTATCGATTGTTATTTACTGATATATCGAACTGTTTTCCCATTATCTGTTGGAGAGTTAAATGCTGTCAATGACGCGTAGTTTTTCTTGTACGAATTACCCTTAAACATGAATAGCTTTCCGTTAACATATTATAGAACATTTGCGCTACACAACGCACCCGACAATATTACCTTCGAGGAACTTACAACCTAGTCAACCCAAATGGATGACAATAGTAGGCTATCTAATCAATACTAAGTGTGCGACTACTGACACACCTACATACACTTACTGCTGCAACTCTCAAACTAAGTTTTTCGAAGCCAAAGAACTGCAATGTCATGTTGGATTCTAATTAGTCCGTATTTCAGGATTCTATCAGATTGCCTTTAGCAGATCTTAGCCAGACCGTTGGGTTTGTCTGCACGTTTTAGGCAAATCTTGTTTCATAAATCCATTTGACAGATCGGCTGTATGATAGGCCTATATGAAATGAAAGTATCGTTGTGAACTGTGAATGAATTAACTCAACCCTTTTATTCATTCACCGACAAATCCATCAAGACGAAAGTGTTTGTAGCAGTGTGATTCTCCTTACAGATTTTATTTTAGTTATAGTTACAGTTATAGTTAATGGTTTTTTAATTTTAGTTATAGTTATAGTTATAGTTAGTATTATTTTTTGTTATAGTTATAGTTATAGTTAATAGATTTTTATTTTAGTTAATTTTAGTTAGGCCTACTACTTAGTTACAATAATTAAGGCTATAAGCAAAGTTGTGCGTATTAACACGCTGTTTCACAATTTGTTCAGAGCTTTGAAAGCCTTTAAAGCATGGGTGTATTCAGCTTCATACTGTAGCTTCATAAATACACGAGTTTCCAAAGTAACTGACAAATTGAACAATAAAAATATCGCATTTTTCGTTCTCATTTATGTCGAATCGTCCATATTGCACTTCCTATTTTTATTTTTTTTGTATTAACGAAAATAAAGATGAATTTTCGTTATTGTTATTTTCGTTATAATTATAGTTATAGTTAATGATATTTTTAGTTATAGTTATAATTATCGTTAACGAAATCATTTTATTTTCGTTAACGAACATTTTCGTTATCGTTATCGTTAACGAGAATCACACTGGTTTGTAGTCATAGTAGTAGTAGGCCTACTAGTACGGTACTAGTTATAGTAGAAGTAGTAATGCTAATAGTAGTAGTAGTAGTAGTAGTAGTAGTAGTAGTAGTAGCAGTAGCAGTAGCAGTAGCAGTAGCAGTAACAGTAGTAGTAATGGAAGTGGTAAAATTAATTGGTAGAAGTAGTTAAGGTGTAGGCCTACGTAATTTTCACTGTCCCAATTAGCTACATTAGTTAGAGCGTTCGTCCCATGAACCTCAGTGCAAGAGTACACGTGGTGATCGCAGATCGCCTCCTGATGCTGGCTTATTTAATATATTATAGGCCTATTTGAATTTCAGGCTAGCACGATTCGTACACGGGACTTTAAATGGGACGTGACGCCCATTCAAATGGCAGCGGTCGCGAAGGATCTCACCTGATGAATCCATTGAAAAATGAGAAGGGTAAGGCGGTGTGAAAACGTGTTTATTTTCATTTGCAGAGCTCGTGAATAAGTTCAGCGCCCGTGAATAAGATGGTGCCGTGTGTTTGGCTTTCGAGTAGCGCTTTATAAGTTTGGAGTTTACGATTAGATCAATAGATCTACAATTCTAATAAAGCACAAAAGACGTTAACAGGATACATAATTGGCCTAATAACGATGATTATAGCCTACTAATGACGAAGGTAATAAAAATGGAAATAATAATAGTATTATTATAATTGTATATTGATATTAATAATTAACGGGGATGGGTAATAATTGAAATGAAGTAACTGAAATTACTTGAAATTACGTAATTTGTAGGCCCTACTCATTAATTCACTAATTCATTCATATTGAACATTTATGAGGTGAGAAAAGAAAGAGGCGAAAAAGGCAAAGTTCCAGAGTGCATAATTGTTATTTGTAAATCTATTACATTTTCCCATGTAGGCTATTTTGTAATTATATTTCATGTCCCAAAGTAATTTGTTCCAAAGTAATTTGTAATTCAATTACATTTTCCGAGTAATTTGCCCAGCGCGTGATGATTTTTCAATTATTCTGAACCGTTTTAGGACGGGCAAACATCTAGTAATATAATGGTAATAATAACAATAATAATAATATTTGTTTTCAATTTTTACCCTAGGTATCAAGGATCCCTCAGGTGCCCTAAAAAGTCCGGAGACTGCTGGAAGTCTGTTATTCTGGAATGGTGTTGTCAATTGTTTTGTTCGACACGGTTCCCCGAAAACGGCGGCATTGAAGCATTGGACGCTTATAGAGAGTCGTTGAAAGAGAAAAGACGACTCTCTCGGGTCTCCGGTTGCTAGGCTCAGGTTACGCCCCAGATCAGAAATAAATTATTATTATTATATCATTATCATTACAAGTTAGGGGCCGTCCATAAATGACGTCACACAATTTGGGCCGATTTTGAACCCCCTCCCCTCGTCACACTTCGTCAAAAAAGTAACACCCCTTGAAAATGACGTCACAAAGCTCTGACTCCCCTAAAACCAAATTTCCATGATGAAGCAATATGCTCTTTCGTGGAACAAATAGGGAGAGCATGCATATTTTAAAATCTAACGGTGACAAAATATTGAAATAATTAGAAAATTATTAATAATGGTGCCCGTATACGTTAAAATAACTTTTTTAAATAATTAAAATTTAAAACTCACAATTAGTGCTGTTATTGTTAAAATTAAATTGTTGTTAATTGTTACATTTAATTACAAACACCTGGTGTGACGTCACACCTCTCAGACCCCCACCCCATGTCACACATCGTCACAAATTTCCGACCCCTCCCCCTAGGTGCGTGACGTCATTTATGGACGGCCCCTTAGAAATAAAAGCAACAGAAAATCAAGAATGTAACTTAAAGATGTCTTCTTTCAATATAGCATATTGCAGTAATTACAGAGTGCTCGTGAAGTCGTGATACAATGCTTGTTCAAGTTTAAGAAATTTAAATTGTGCATTTTCCCAATGACTTTCTGTGCTTAACATTTTACTGCATAAGACATACAACTCAGTTTAAAATTATCCAAACACATAGCTACATAGGCAGTTAAAAACAGGCCTCAAGCCAACCGAAGAAAGAATAGCAGTGACTAATTCTTCTAACTACCTTTTTGTATTCAACAACGTCAAATGTTTCGTCATAAGTCATTTTGAAATAAGTAATACGAAAAATTAAACTCCTGTCAAATCTGTGGCAGGTGTAAGAACAAACCTGAAACATAAAAAACTGTAAATAAACGAAAAACTTTAGTTAAACGAAAAACTGTAGATAAACGAAAATGCACAACAAACATCAACGTAGATATGCCTGTCGTGCAAGAAATTCACGTCACATGGTAGTGACCATGTTGCAATTTTCAATGGCATAGTTGCTATAAAATTAACAAATTGCAACTAGGAACTTTTAGCTAATCTTTGTTCTCTATTCTAGAAGAGTAACTCAAAAGGTGCATTTCAAATATTTCAAGAAATGTATCTTTCTGTGGATGCTCACAGTAGTGATTGTAACAATGTTGCACAAACCCTTTTTCAATTTCAAACATTTCATCACACATACCACAACCGTATGGTTTCAAAATGATATGAGGAAACGGTTCAAGAAATGTATTTTTGTGTGGATCATCATAGTAGTGATTATAACAATGTTCCTTCTGTTCTTCTTTAATTTCAAACATTTCATCACACATTCCGCAACCACAACAATCTATGCCAGCATTAAATTTTGAATGACCTCCATAATGTTGCTTTTCATCTTGGCTTGACTCCATGCTCTGCCCAGATGAAAGATTTTGCATAATTTAAGTTGTTAGTAAGACTCTTTCATGACAATCATTGTCATTGTCTGCACATAATATGCTGAATCTCTTATGTGAAGTACTTCCAGGACATCGCTGTGTCATGCTTGACTCAATGCTTCAACATAATTTTTCTACAGAGCAGGTTTTCAAATGATAACCAAGATCAACCCTATGTGTGAAAGTTTTGTCACATAATTCACACTTGTATGGCTCTCTCCCAACATGTGTTTTCATATGGATTTTGTGATTAGCTCTTTGTGCAAATACCTTGTGACATAAACTACATTTGGACAGTTTTCTCCAGTTTTTGTTTGTGCATGGTAATTCAAATGAGTCTTTGATGCAAATGCTTTGTGACATAAATTGCACTTGTATGGTTTTTCTCCAGTGTGGGTTCTTATGTGGGAACCCAGATGACTCCTCTGTGCAAATGCTCTGTGACATAAATTACATATGTATGGTTTTTCTCCAGTGTGCGTTTTTCCATGGTAATTCAAATGAGTCTTTGATGCAAATGCTCTGTGACATAAATTACATATGTATGGTTTTTCTCCAGTGTGTATTTTTGAATGGCAACTCAAATGAGACTTCGATGCAAATTCTTTGTGACATAAATCGCACTTGTATGGTTTTTCTCCAGTGTGGGTTCTTATGTGGCAATCCAGCTGACTCTTCTGTGCAAAGGCTCTGTGACATAAATTACATATGTATGGTTTTTCTCCAGTGTGCGTTTTTCCATGGTAATTCAAATGAGTCTTTGATGCAAATGCTCTGTGACATAAATTGCACATGTATGGTTTTTCTCCAGTGTGTGTTTTTGAATGGTAACTCAAATGAGATATTGATGCAAATGATTTGTGACATAAATTACACATGTATGGTTTTTCTCCAGTGTGGGTTCTTATGTGGCAATCCAGCTGACTCTTCTGTGCAAATGCTTTGTGACATAAATTGCACATGTACAGTTTGTCTCCAGTGTGCGTTTTTCCATGGTAATTCAAATGAGTCTTTGATGCAAATGCTTTGTGACATAAATTGCATTTGTATGGTTTTTCTCCAGTGTGTGTATTTGCATGGTAACTCAAATTAGTCTTTGATGCAAATGCTCTGTGACATAAATTACACATGTATGGTTTTTCTCCAGTGTGGGTTCTTATGTGGCAATCCAGCTGACTCTTCTGTGCAAATGCTTTGTGACATAAATTGCACATGTACAGTTTGTCTCCAGTGTGCGTTTTTCCATGGTAATTCAAATGAGTCTTTGATGCAAATGCTTTGTGACATAAATTGCATTTGTATGGTTTTTCTCCAGTGTGTGTTTTTGCATGGTAACTCAAATTAGTCTTTGATGCAAATGCTCTGTGACATAAATTACACATGTATGGTTTTTCTCCAGTGTGGGTTCTTATGTGGGAATCCAGATGACTCTTCTGTGCAAATGCTTTGTGACATAAATTGCACATGTACAGTTTGTCTCCAGTGTGCGTTTTTCCATGGTAATTCAAATGAGTCTTTGATGCAAATCCTTTGTGACATAAATTGCATTTGTATGGTTTTTCTCCAGTGTGGGTTCTTATGTGGGAATCCAGCAGACAGTTCCGTGCAAATGCTTTGTGACATAAAATGCACATGTATGGTTTTTCTCCAGTGTGTGTTTTTGTATGGTAACTCAAATTAGTCTTTGATGCAAATGCTCTGTGACATAAATTACACATGTATGGTTTTTCTCCAGTGTGGGTTCTTATGTGGGAATCTAGATGACTCTTCTGTGCAAATGCTTTGTGACATAAAATGCACATGTATGGTTTTTCTCCATTGTGGGTTTTTATGTGGGAATCCAGTTGACTCTTCCTTGCAACTGTTTTGTGACATAAATTGCACTTGTATGTTTTTTTTTCAGTGTGGGTTGTTACATGGTTTTTAAAAGTATTCATGTGTGCAAATGCTCTCCAGCAGAGTTTGCACTTGTATGGTTTTTCTCCGGTGTGGGTTCTTCTGTGATATTCCAGCTGACTCTTCACTGCAAATGCTTTACTGCAGAAATTGCACTTGTGTATTTTCTCCTGTGTGAATTTTTTCATGGTAATTCAGAAGAGTCTTCGATGCAAATGTTTTACAACAAATATTGCACTTGTATGGTTTCTCTCCTGTGTGAATTTTTAAGTGGATTTTGAGATTAGAACTTTTGGCACATGTTCTGTCACAAAATTCACATAAATTTGAATTGTTTTTCTTTGTTACTGGTTCTTGCTGGCATGTTCACATCTTTAACAGAGTATAAGACAAAATGAAACTTGTCATTTCTGGCTTATCTACATTACTGTGGTATTTGTTAGAAGTTGAAATGGGTAGGTGTATTATTTCGATTTGACTTTGCTATTGAGTACCATATCCCGACAAGAACACTGTCAATGGGCTTGTGAATTTCTAGAGAGGTCTTAAAATTAAAATTAATATCCTTGATGGTAGCATACATAGGCTAGCTAATTTAGGCCTCTCAGCCAAGGGTAAAGTACCCATCAGCAACTGTACCCCATATATTAGATTTGTCTGCCTTTCTGTTATGTAACTCCCTGAGGTTTGTCAGTCTGTTCTATTAAGCCAAGATATATATATATATATATACCGGTACTTCAATTGCCAATACTGACCTGCTTAATGGGATGGACAGAAATAAAAGGATGAGAAATTCTTCGATTTTATTAATATCAACCTCATTCAACTGCATGTCATGATGGTTACTGCCTACTGTCGGAAACAACATTCTGGATCAGTCATAAAGAAACTGAGAATAGGCTATGCCATTCCAGAGAATTTAATGATAAGAGATCGTATTGCCATATTGGTGCTAATGAGCAACACAGAGTTAGAAGCAAATAGCAATGGAGCTTGTTGGAATAAAACAAAGTTCTATAGTGGAAACTATTAAGTACCAAGTACCAAAAGTGAAGAATCGACAAATAGATAAATCGTTAAATAGTTGCACAAAGAGAATGGATTTTCATAAGACCGACGCAGGCACAGATTATCAATGCAAGTGTGCGCATTAGAGATACCAAAGGATTGGACTATCATTGGACAGATGCAGTCTAGTTCCACTGTGCAAATAAAAAACAGAAATAAAGATTGGTTTGAAATGACAAAGAACAGTTAAAGATACAATTATGTTACAAAACCCAGCAGTATCTGGAGGTAAGAAATTCTTCAGTGCAAGGATTTACAGAACCGTGGAATAGCTTGGCCGACAGAACCTTGAATCGACAAAATCATAGCGTTGAAGAGGAACTTAGGAGAAATAGGCCACTGAAACATATAAGATAATTAATTATAAGATATTGGACTGGGAATGCCTCTGAGTAGGCTTCTCGAAGTGGTGCTATGCAGTGGCGTAACGAAGGGTTTCAGCCACCGGGGGCAAGGGTTGATGACTGCACCCCTTTTAATCTTTTTGTTGACTTTTAAGCGTTATTTTCATAGTACTGTGTACCACTGAAAGCTAATTTTGTGCCCCTCTGGTGCTGCGCCCGGGGACGGCTGCCCCCCGCTGCCCCTTCGTTACCTCACTGGCGCTATATAAATTCTATAGTGAAATGAATGAATGAATACCTAGCTGAAGATTCTACTCAGCCACTTAAAATCTAGGCCTATATAACGTTATGTTACTTATTGTTAAACATTACACAGTTAACTTAGCCAATACCTCCACACCTTACCTGTAAGGATATTTTTCAGCACCTAGGAATTTCTGTCAGAAGTTAACTGTTTGCTGTTATTTGTCATGTGATTGTGTCAGTTGCAGTGATATAGCTCCCCAAATATGGTTATCTATTTACGAAGTTCCTATTATTGTCTATTTCTCTTCTGCTTCTTGTTCTTCCCCTCCTCCACCTCTACCACCACAACCTTTTCTTGTACCACCCCACTGCCTCCTAGATAGGTCTACTCTACTACCTCCCGAAATTGATCAGTATTGCAGTTAGCGTAATCCTCCAGTTTAGGAGCCCAAATTATTTTTGCATTGGTATCCATTGAAACTGCAGTTTATCTTTTCATCAATCCGACTTCTATTTAACAAGAATTCTTTCGTCAATCCCACTTCTATTCTTCTTCTAGCAAAGAATTATTCTTATCAATCCAACTTCTAGTTTCACGATAAAGTATTCACGATAAACTATTTTCATCAAGCCAGTTTCCATTCTAAATTGACAATATCTTATATGCCAATGCAAAACAATTTGGGCTCCTAAACTGGAGGATTACCGCGGTTTGTCAGTGTGCAGCATGGTGTAAGAGAGATACATCATGGTGTGCAGCAAGCAATGCTTTCGCCCTCCTTTCCCACAACTACGTCCTCATCATCCTCTTCCTGCTCCTTCTCCTCTTCTTCCTCCTCCAACTCCGTCTCAAAGAAGAGAAACAGGGCAAAGCGCTAGTACACTTCTGAAAAGTTGAACCCGAAAAATGTTGCATGCATTCATCAGTATGCGTAATAGTGGAGTGGTTATAATTACTAGAACGAGTCTGGGCAAGCATTTAGTATCGTGGTGCATGTATTTTCCTCCCGTAATTTTAGGCGTCGTGAGAGTCGGTTAGGGTCAGGTTACGCGTCGTGAGGGTCGGTTAGGGTCAGGGTTAGGGTTTGTGTCGTCTTTAGAAAACATCGTACCTTCCGCGGAGCATGCAAAAAATACCGTCCCACGCCCGAAAATACATGCACCACGATACTAAATGTTTGCCCGAGTCTGTAACTAGCAAAATACGAATCGAATGACATGTGCTGAAAAAGTAATGGTAGGCCTAAATTAGCGAAAGAAGAGAATAACTAACTTGAATCAGGATAATAATTACAAAAGTGAATCTTCCTGTCGTCAAGCTGAGCAAAATGGCGGCAAATTAAAAGGAAATGGAGCAAC
>JACEVL010000260.1:587500-690000 GCA_020284085.1 Aporrectodea caliginosa | reverse complement strand
CGCTTCTGTTTGGAAGGGAATAGACCGTGAACCACCGAGAAGCTCTGCAACCAATCAGAGGCGGCGTCAGACATTTTTTGTAACCAGGGCAGTCATACAAGTAACCAGCGCAGGGGCGATTTATGCCCCAAATAAACTCTCGGCAGGGTAAATATTCCGACAGTCTTGTGGCAGGGCAACGACCAGGGCAAAGCCTTTTTCACCAGGGCATTTGCCCTATCTTGCCCTGCTGTAGTGCCGCCACTGCAACCAATCCACAGACATCAATATACATACATGCAAACATGCATGCATATATCAATCAATCAATCGTTTATTGTAAACCTATACAAAATACACGCTATGGTAGGCACAACTTGGAAACTAACGAATATTTGAAACGCAGAGAACAATGGGCTCCCAGGAGGATAACAATCTCGCGATACAGGGACACCATAGCCTATACAAGGCAGGAGATATTAAGACGGCACGGAAGACATAATGTGCCTTGGTATCGAAATTCAAATCCGAATAACTCACAAAGGAATAAAAAGAAACAGCCTATGCAAATTGTTAACCACAAAGACTTAATTACTAACAACTCTAAGATCCAACAAGGTAATTGAATTACTTTCCATTGATAAGGTAATAACGCAGCATTTTTTAAATATTTATTAGTCAGGCGCCGGTTTAATGTTAGTGAGAAGCGAGTTCAAGATCAGTGGGCTCATGCATTTAATGGAGAATCTACGAGAGTTAGATAGAGCCTGCAGTATAATTACGATATAATTTCAAGCTTCTAGTTTATATAGTGCGAATGGATCTCAAAGCCCTGCTGCAAAATCCCCGGAAACATTCGGCAAGAGATTATGATTAAAACGATAAAGAAAATCGCATGCCTGAAACGTTTTAATCTCCTAGAACTTAGGGATCAGAAGTTCAGAAAATAATGAGCCAGTGCGGAAGCCCCGGGCTGCGACGGCAATTATTCGCACTGCTCGCTTCTGTAATAGTACTAATTTACATGCATACGTACATACATGCATACATACATCATACATGCATACATACATACATACATACATACATACATACATACATGCATACATACATACATACATACATACACAAACATACGTACATACATGCATATTGTATTGTAATTGAGCATTTGTAAAGCGCCTCGAGTAGGGTGAACTGTTCAGAAGCGCTCCCAGTGCGCAAGGCCCCGCAAAAGCACTGAATCGGTTTAGAAAATCTTGATTTTACTATTATAGCCTCGGCTTACAGGTTTTATCTGTTACGTAAAAACAGACAAATTTAAACATAGTCCCTAGAAGTTCCTGAAAATGGCCATATAAATGACGTATTTCGCCAGTCTGATACCTTTGTCACCGTGTAGTAATTTCCTGGAGTCTGATCTTTTGTTGGGACTGCCCCTAGGAAGTAGCTACGATAGTCTAGCTACTGTTTCCGGAAGTGAAGACAATTAATGTAAGCGTAAACGTAAATCTTATGACGACAAAGGCCGTTGACGTCGGCAGAGAAACTATTATTCTGAACAGTTCTTAACGGTTCGTTTCGCACAATACAACTCCAGGTCTGACTGTCGTGCATGGCATTGTTTGTCCTTGACGATGCTTCGTTTATCGGTCCTTACCTGGTCGCCAGGTGACCGTCTACCATTAAGAGCTGACAGGTTCCGATTTGGACAGTTGAGCCCATAGAACGAGTATGCGCATATTACGAATATTAAGATTTGTAGAAACTGACGAATATTGACGAATATTGAAACTGGTTAACGAATATTAAATTTTGTAGATTTCGTTTCATTCTTAATTTTTAAAAATCCGGGATTACACTATTTGTATAAAATTTATTGCCAAAAACTAAGCATTAGAAGGAGAACAGTTACATATTACAGTTACTCGTTGTATATCGGTAACTTCACTTAGTAGGTCTATAGCGCCTCAAAACCACTGCACATATTCTTAGAATAGTATTCTTAAATTGGTTCGTAAACAAAACAGAAACAGTGACTTCATCAATGAATACTTACAAATATTTAGGCATGTTAAAAAATGCCTTAATATTCAAGCGAATATTGACGAATGTTAAAGCCTCAAGTCACGAATTCTCGTTCTATGGTTGAGCCTACAGACATGTGTTCAGTCATCAACCGGAAGACATTGGACTCTTTCAAGAAGACTAAATAGCGTTAGTTGAAGCAGTGGTGGCGTTAGCAGGAGGCAAGCCAGAGCAACTAACCTGGCAAGAAAGCCTGTGCCTCTGGTCGTTGCAGCTTCCACAAAGACTGCCAGAATTTGTGCCCTGCCGAGGGTTTAACTTTGAGGCGCCATAAACGACCCTGCACTGGTTACTTCTATGGCAAACGCTCCTGGCTATGCCATGAAGTTACAAACAAATGGCTGGCCGCTTCTGTTTGGAAGGGAATAGACCGTGAACCACCGAGAAGCCTCTTGCAACCAATCAGAACAAGTATATGTCAGACATTTTTTGCAACCACAGGGGCAGTCATACAAGCAAATCAGCAGGGGCGATTTATATGCCCCAAATAAACTCTCTCGGCAGGGTGAAGATTCTGATAGTCTTGCAGCAGGCAACTGACCAGGCAAAAGCTCTTTTTTCTCACCGGTGGGCATTTTGCCCTATTCTTGCCATGTTAAGCTGTGGTGTTAGCCGCCACTGCAACCAATCCACAGACATCAATATACATACATGCAAACGATGCACATGCATATATCAATCAATCAATCGTTTAATTGTGAACCTATACAAAATGGCCACGCTATGGTAGGCACAACTTGGAAACTAACGAATATTTGAAACGCAGAGAACAATGGGCTCCCAGGAGGATAACAATCTCGCGATACAGGGACACCATAGCCTATACAAGGCAGGAGATATTAAGACGGCACGGAAGACATAATGTGCCTTGGTATCGAAATTCAAATCCGAATAACTCACAAAGGAATAAAAAGAAACAGCCTATGCAAATTGTTAACCACAAAGACTTAATTACTAACAACTCTAAGATCCAACAAGGTAATTGAATTACTTTCCATTGATAAGGTAATAACGCAGCATTTTTTAAATATTTATTAGTCAGGCGCCGGTTTAATGTTAGTGAGAAGCGAGTTCAAGATCAGTGGGCTCATGCATTTAATGGAGAATCTACGAGAGTTAGATAGAGCCTGCAGTATAATTACGATATAATTTCAAGCTTCTAGTTTATATAGTGCGAATGGATCTCAAAGCCCTGCTGCAAAATCCCCGGAAACATTCGGCAAGAGATTATGATTAAAACGATAAAGAAAATCGCATGCCTGAAACGTTTTAATCTCCTAGAACTTAGGGATCAGAAGTTCAGAAAATAATGAGCCAGTGCGGAAGCCCCGGGCTGCGACGGCAATTATTCGCACTGCTCGCTTCTGTAATAGTACTAATTTACATGCATACGTACGCACATGCATACGCATACAGTCATATGTACATGCATACATTGCATACACACATACTTCAATACATATGCATACATATTGCTGACATGATTTCGTACATGCGATACATAAACATACGCACATACATGCATATTTGTATTGTAATTGAGCATTTGTAAAGCGCCTCGAGTAGAGTGAACCGTTCTAGAAGCGCTCCCAGTGCGCAAGGCCCCGCAAAAGAAGCAGGTTTTTGAGAAAAGCAAAGGAAGAAGAGAGACTGCCAGATTGAACTGTATAGAGCGAATAGAAGTGGACAGCGCATTCCAAAGAGAGAATCAATTGAAGCAAAGGAACGAGACTGAGACACTAGCAGCTCTAGTATAATGGTTGGTTAGTAGCTGTTTAGCGACGCTGTGTCAGCGCAAAAACGATTATCGTCGCCCTCCTCCTTTCTCTAGGCTTTGGACTGACACTGTCAGAGTACGAGCAGTGGCGGAGTTACATCCATCCACACAATCTCAAATAGATGACGTATTCCCTCTGAATGGGAAATCTGGTAGGGGCGCTATAACAAGTGTTCAAATACAATACAATACAATACAATACAATACAATGCATTCATTCATCTAGTACAATACGATTGCATTTGATATCGTCCTTCTTCCAAAGGTGGCCCATAAGCTCAGAAGTGCACACGCGGCGCAGATACAATTATATTGCAGAGCAATTGTGCGCGAAGGACTTGGTCAACGGTCCCTACACAGCAACCGCCTCGGACGAGGATCTAACCCGTACTCGCCGCTTTACAGGCCAACCGCTCTAACCAGTGGGCCATCGTGACGGCATCAGTCATAATGTACATCCATCCATCCGTCCATCAGTCCATCCATTCATCCATCCATCCATCCATCCATCCATCTATACATCCGTCCATCCATTCATTCTTCCGTCCAACCAAACATCCATATCCATTCATCCATCCATCCAACCATCTATTCATCCATCCCCTTATCCACACACCCACCACACCTATCCACCCACCCATCCATCCGCCTGCCACCTATCCATTCACCCATCCATTCACCCATCCTTCCACCCATCCATCCCACTCCATCCACCTGCCCATCCATCCATCCATCCATCCATCCACCCACTCATCCACCCACCCATTCAAAATCCAACTAACCCTCCTTACGTGCATAAATACATACACTCATATATGCGTAGTGTACATGCATAAAAAACATTGAGGAGATGGAACTGCTCATTGTCCACTATTATACTTAGTAAGAACGAGGGACATAAAGAAACTGTCGTCGATCCTGGTGAAGAAAGCTCACGCCATCTAAAAGAACCAGCGATGATTTCACGCACGCACGAGTGTCGTATACATGTAAACATACACCTGATGGGTGTATCATATGGCTGTGTTCACTGCATATGTGTTTATAATTATTCTGCGTATACAGTATATGCATAATGTGTTTATGACATTGCGCTTTATACCCCCCCATATGCATTTGTTAAGAGGTATTTAAGAGCAATTTGTATTAATTGTCTAGTTTGCATACATATATAGATACATATCTACATGGATACATCTATAAAACTTACATGATAACATATAAACAAATATACACTCCCAGAAACATACATACATGCATGTATACATACCTACAAGTCAGCTTTCAAACATACATTCATATACATACATATAAAGATACATACATACATACATATATATAGATACATTACATACATGCATACACACATACAGTCATATATACATACATACATACATACATACATACATACAGGCATACACATACATACATGCATACACACATGCATGCAAACCTACATACATACATAATTATATTAATACAAACATATGTACACACATATATTCATTCATATATACATGCATACATACATACATATACACATACATGATGATGCCATCCGTGTCGCTTGTGTCTCTGGTACACAGGTCTTTGTAGCGGAAGAACATGTCGAGTTGGTTGTCTTAAAATCAACTTCGACTGAATCCGACAAATACGCAGACTCTATTTGACTTGGCAGACGTCCGGACCGATCAGAAGTTGATGAGCAATCGATCATGAAGTCCACAGTTCATCGTCCACAGCCGGGATCTGTGTGGGTGTGTGTGTGGGTGTGCTTTTGGACGGAGACCTATGTGAATGGTGGACGATATGAGCCACCCTTGGAGATCCTGTTTCTACGGGTCACACGGTGCAGTCTGTCGCAGTTGATCTGAGATTTTATTGTAGACTTGCCCTTTTATAAATGCTGGTATAATAATAATCTGTCGTTTAGCGCTGTTACACAGGGTTTAAAGTGGTGTGACACCATTGGTGTGGGAACTGCTCTGGAAATATTTTGCTTCCGTTCCCACTGCTCACCATGCAATGGAACGATGATGACACATTGTAGTGCTATTATCTCTAATAGAACCTTTTTGCTGCGTCACGTTTGGCAGAGTAGACTTTACCTACTATAAGTGTTGTCGAAAACATGACACCGAACACGTCCATAGAAATAGATTAAGTTATATTAAAATCAAGTCAATTCATTTACTAAGTTTCAATAAATCCTAACTACCTAGAGTGGCGTATTATATTACTCTAAATAGATTTTATGAGGCTTATCTGAATTCCCCCTTTAGTGATGCTCATCACAATTGATGACATCGAATGCGACCTTCTCCCTTATTCGTCTTCGAATGTACTGGTAACACCGTATACGTCAATCCACTTGTTCGTAGATTGAATTGCAATTTAAGTTCCTCGTATTACTCTGTTCGAATTGTTCAGCACTGAAACGATGATCGATCGTTCCAATTCGCTTCACACGGCTACTCAGCACGAAAATGATAGTCCGTCCAAGCTTACACTGGCTCGCTGACGTTCAAATTCTTATACTGCTTTATGTCCGTTTCACGATATCGTGATTTCACTTTTAAACCACCGACACCCGAGGTATTAAAGTCCGTTAATCTTCGCTTCGAACTAACATTTTAAACTTTAATCCACTTTGATCGCTTCCATATAATACGATCCGAAATATCCGTTACGACTCAACTCGATTTCGCCGTCTCTCTCCTCTCGAACAACTTTCACCCAACTGATTTTCCGTTTTAACTGTCTGTAACTGTTTTTAATTTTCAGAGCGTCTTTCGTCGCTAGGCAACGTATCACGTCACGTGATATTTGAGTTTACAAATTTAAAAGCCTTTAGTTTCACTAATATTATATAATGCCACTATAGTTTATCTATCGCCACTTTAATTGATTAACTTATTCTAAAGCTTATATTAATTAGTTAATTAAACAAGACATTTGGTAAGAACTATTTCGCTACACACATGCATTCCAATAAAACTCCTCTTCGGAGTTTCCACTGCTCACCCAAACCACTTTAACCGCTGCTGTTACAAGTGATTCTCCTTCAGTCATTTATCCATTGCAATTCTATTCTTGCTGGTCTGTCAAAGTTCCCGTTGCGTCAGACTCAGTCCATCTGAAAAGTCTCTTCTGCTCGAATTATAACCAGCAAGCCCAAAAATGTTCGCATAAACTGAATTTATTAGAGAAACACTACATTGGCTTCCTGTTCCGGAGCGTATTGCGTTCAGAATCAGCAAGCTGACACATTCCAAGGTTCTCTTCTTGGGCCCCTCTTGTTCATCCTCTACACTACTCCACTCAGCTCACTCATCAAAGCGACCTCAGTTGACCATCACCTATGCGCGAACAACACCCAATTATTCATCTCTTTCTCTCCAAGAAGATTCTCCGACTCCATAGATCATCTTCTCCATTTGGTTACCAAAATCTCCTTCTGGATGACCTCAAATCTCCTGTGCTATAGCTGAAACCCTCTAACACTGAATTCTTAGTTATAGCCTAGGCCTCCGCCGCCTCTGTAACTAAGCAACTCAAGAAGGGACTAGATCCCTCTATTTCCCTCAACCTTGACTCTGCATCCATCCACACAATCACTGCAAATTCTCCTGTCCGCAACATACGTGTAATTTCTTTTACCAAAACCTTAGCTTCTCCGATCGCATCACCCATCCTTCCCGCTCGTGCTTCATGCATATTCGCGACCTTCGCAGAATCCGTCCTATACTCGATTTAAAAACTGCATCTACATAAATACATATGAGTACATACATAGGCCCTACTTACTTGCTAAATTACATACATACATACATTCTTACACACATGTACACATATATATAGATACACACGTAGTAACATCCCTAATTTGTATATAATTATCATCATTACGGAAAGTGACATAGAAATGTGAATCTGTGTCAAAATATGCAGCGTGTGTTATTGCATATGTCTGTATATGTCTGCGTATGAGTGTATAGGCCTGCAGGGGCGTCCATCCCCCCATACGCCTATGAAGCATTCCCCCCTCATGTCATTAGATTGCCCCCCCCACGACGACCGTCACAGGCGATTGAAAGAGAAAATTTCGATTATCAAAATTTGAATCACGATTTTACTGTTGAATTCCTTATTGCATTCTTTAACTTTTAGTTCACTAATCAAGCAACATTATGCATTATAAAATATGAAGGCTTGTACACAGACAGAGGCATACTGCCAGAGCGGCCAGACAGTACTAACATAAGTACTAAAATTACAATAGGTGCTTCTTCAGAGCAGCAGAGTGCGTAGCCATTAGCCAAGCGATCAACAATTTCGTCCAGTAGTAATGAGAGAACGTACTATTAGAGTAGCGTCTCCTGCACTGGCTAATACTGTCAGAGGTGCAAACCAGTCACCAACCATGGTTGATCTCAGTCGATTTTTCACAATGCGGAATGCGGATGCGACTCATACCTCACTCAGCTGAGCAGCTGGTCACCACAAGGTAGACCAGGATTTTGTTTAAGCTGGTGATCAGCATGAGATTGTCTGAAAGTTGTCATTTCACACGTAATGGCTTAACATAACTGCTTTCAATCCATTGTCCTGTCGACAGCTTTGTGTTTTGTTCATCATCATCGTCAGTGCCTGTGCCGCATCGTCTAGGTCAGGGGTGGCCAACTTTTTTGGCTTGCGGGCCACTATAATTTTTGGTAAGATTGTCGAGGTGCTGCGCGCCTCGATGATCTTCCTTCGGACGCCCATTTGCCCCCTCAGAAACTTTCTGGATCCGTCACTGCCTCTAGTTGACAAGCAACCGTATCCACTATCCAGTGTTGTATAGAGTAGGCTAAACACCAATAAAATGTCTGTGCTACTGAGGACCACATTTACTGTCCTTTTCTAAGTTTTCTCGTCATATTGCCTGGGTGGTCGTCTTACTCGATGAACCGAAAAGTTTACATCAACATCGTAGGCTGTTTCAAATCGTTGTGCTTTTGTAGGCCTAACTAGAGACTGCCGTGAATGTTCATCTTCTCTTAGCAGTTTCAGGTTCTGACTGCACTGGCGTATCAGCTGAGCAGCAACTGCCATGTCAGCAGAGGTTGATTGCAAGATTCTTGAACAGGAACCAGTAATCTTAAACATTTTCTGTAAGGTAGGCCTATGCAAGCCTACAATCACCTCGAAGTCTAATCGCTTGAGTAGGTGCATGTACGATACGCGAAAATTATGAAATTGAAGACTAATCGTGAGCTCGGTCCGAGAAAAGCTCAATGATTTTATTATTTTTAAACAAATAAAAGCACTTTCAAATGAAAAACACATCGATTAATTTCTGAAACGAATAAAACTGAGCAGACGTGTAAAAAAATTTCTTCCCCCCTGAAAAGCCAATGAAGATCTCTGCTTCATTCCCCCCATAGGATGGACGCCTCTGTAGGCCTGTGTCTGTTCTCGTGTAATTGTGGATAATTACACGGCGTCAAATGCGTTATCCTGTTGATGGATAACGTGAAACACGACCTGTAATTGTTTCTATATCAGTGCATCGGTGCAAATGATATTGCACGCAGTCTATATAGATACCATAATGCTTTCTATGCGACGTGTAATTCCTTCATAAATTTGGAGTGTTACAACGCCTTCATCGAACATTGCAAACGCGCTGTTCTATATACATGTATGATCAAAGTAAGTATATCTCGGTATACATACATACATGCATGCATATATATATATACTTCTGTATGCATGTGTATGTGTATATAATGATACATTTTATGGTATATGTAATATGCATGACTAATTATTTAAGCTGTCAAACTTGATGAATGGTCGAAGGATTACGTTGCCAACGCGTATCGTCAGGTGCGCTTAGGAGAGGCGGCCAGAGCATCGCTGAGAAACGGAGTAAATCCAGGCAGAAGCCGCGGCCTCATCGTCTTGGCTCCCAGAGGTACAACGAAGACACGAGGAGCGTTTGAACAGGCTGTCCTGCGACGATTCAGGCACTTTGTATCTATATTGGAAGTATACATGGTACAGCTGGGTTGAGGGTAATCTGTGGAAGCCGAAATTATCGGAAGACTGCCTGCCTCTTGTATCATATAATTTATGGATTACATATTCATATAAATTAGATAATATATAATATCTATATGTAGTCAGTGTAGTAGGAGTAAAGCAGATGTGCTTTTACTCTATGTTAACCATTCTGTATCTCTGTGTATGTACGACTTCACGTATTCAGAAAAAGAATAAGACAACACATATTATGTATAGTATTACAGACTGAAGGACTTATTTAGTGACTGACTGACTTACTTATTCACAGACTCACTCACAGACTCACTGAGTGCCTGGCTGACTGACCGAAGAAACCAATCAACTTACTCAGTCAGTCACTCAGTCACTCGCGCACCCGCTCGCGTTCTCTCGCCGACTCACTCAATCACTCAGCTACTCACGCATATTTCCATTCTAGAAACGACTTCGGTGCCTGTTAAAAAACGTACATACGGTTCAGTCTCTACTAATTATTAAAGCTGTCCAACATGATGAATGGCCGAAGATTGTGTTTCCAGGGAACGTCACCAGGTGCGCTAACATACAGTCCGCCCAAAGCATTGCTATTATAATAATCGAAGTAAATGCAGGCAGAAGCACAAGTATTCCATTCTTCATAAGAGTTCTATCCTTTTGCGTCTTCTCATTGGTCGGTGCTCTACTAATGGATATTCATGATTAATGACGTCACTGCTCTTGTTCTTGAGTGGCTGCTACGGCAAAATGTAAATGTGGCCCAAACGAAAACGTTTTTCTATTATCAACCGTGTGGCCCCGACCCTGATCATTTTTCAATGAATTGATCGTGCGAGATCCTTCATCACGGATGTCAGTTTGAATAGATGCCATGCATGCCATATAATTATGTAAGGCCCCAACCAATGCAACCATCAGTAGCCTATGCTTCTCGTCCTGAAACTCAAAGAAGAGTACAATGACACTCACCACAGAATCAACAACAACGTGAAGAAGTCAACGACCCATGCTGTCAAAAGACATCAATAAACTCTCACATCATCATCGTATACGAACCGTCGTCCTCACGCACCTCAGAGTAGCATGGGACGTACGCTGTAACCGATGCAGCGAACAGGACTATTAATCAACGGAAATACGCCTGCGTGAATAGCATTTCCTTAATATTTATCTTGAACGCTTTAACCAGTAAACTAAGTAGTTCACCAGACTCAACATTCGCAGAATATCTGTCAATATAATTACACGTGAAATATTTGCTGCTAACACTTTAACGACGAGCTGCACTGGCTTCCCTGTCGCTTTCAGTATACTCTGGTCGTTAAAGTGTTAACAACGAGCGTGTATTAAAGGTGACTGGGAAACCAATTATAGTTCTCATTAAAGTCTTAAGGAGGGTCTGATACCAGACAGTCGGTTTAAATACTTGGCTTTGTGTTGGGATTTGGTTTGAAGATTACTCCAGCACCATTTCAGGGCTTCATCCTTAGATCACTGTTTTAAAATACATATTAATTTTGATTTACCACTGTTTGTTGCTGTGGTAGCATATAGTTTCAGTGTCTGACGACATCTCATGGCCGTTGACGCTGCCCTCCTTCTTTTTCCAGGCTTCAGACTTGCACTATTGGCACTACGGATATAGTGGAAAAATTCCACTGATTGATGTAACTTGCAGTCTGTGCTGAGCGCTCCTGAATAAGCTGCATGGTGTCCGGCGCCTTGCTTTCAAGCGGCGCTTTAGAAACTTGTAGTTTACGAGTACTATTGCGATTACGTGGGTCTGTTGATCAATCTTATTTCTTTATATTGCATTCAATTTAATTTTGTATTATTGAGCGTTTGACAATCATGAAGTGTAACACTAAGTTATTGACGCTGCAATTGTTATCATTTAAATGTCGTTTATGTTCGATAGACGGCCTTCGAAGACAAAATCTGCTGTTTGGCATTCAGGAGGCTTCTGCGTTTAGCCCCAGCTTTACAGAACACTTCTTCAATTACATCAGTCATGATGAATATTCATTAATGGTCAACCGGGCACAAATGGCGAGAAGGCACAAATGGCTAGCAGGCCTATGGACTGACTTCTATTTAGAATGAGGATATGACTGACTGACTGACCGACCGACCGCCTGGCTACGCACCATTTAAAGAAAATAATATATAGCTGTAGTCTATATTCCATAAAGTGTTTATCAATATTTCTACATATATATATACACAGAATATGCAGGCTATGTATATTCTCTCTCTCTCCCTCTGTCTCTCTCTCGCTCTGTGTGTGTGTGTGTGTCTCTCTCTCTGTGTCTCTCGCTCGCTCTCTCTCTGTCTGTCTCTGTCTGTCTCTGGCTGTCTCTCTGTCTCTGTCTCTGTCTCTGTCTCTGTCTCTGTCTCTGTCTCTGTCTCTGTCTCTGTCTCTGTCTCTGTCTCTCTGTCTCTCTCTCTCTCTCTCTCTCTCTCTCTCTCTCTCTCTCTCTCTCTATATATATATATATATAAATATATACATGTATATACATATATATACATATGTATATGATACTTGACCCCAAAGAGGCTTAATTTTGAATAATATTTCTGTTTTCTGTGTAGGAGTATTGGATACGCATATGAGATTATGATTTAAAGATATATGCGTAGATCGTTATATATAAACAAAATATCTTTCTGTATGGCGTTTTTATGCAATATTCAGTGTATATTTATGCATAAATGAATGCCACATGTGAAGCTAACGGCACAATAAATATCACGCTAAGTCAATCTCATTTTGAGTCTCTAAACCTTGCTGCTTACTGACTCATCTAACTGGGTTGCTTGCTACAGTAAAATAATTTGTTTTTGATCTATATTTAGCTATGTTTTGCTGTTTCTACGATTCACTTTTTACTTTAAATATAATGAAAACGATAGCCTTGGTGGCGGTGATGATATGATGATGATGATGATGATGATGCTGCTGCTGCTGCTGCTGCTGCTGATGATGATGATGATGATGATGATGATGATGATGATAATGATGATGACAATGACGATAATGAAGAAAAGAATGAAAGAATAATTGACTGAATGGTGCTAAGGATGATGATGATGACTACAATTATAGGGTAGTAATCATTATAGATGCTTATGAGACAAACATTGTAATTATGACTTAGAAATACATAGATATTCTAAAATCTAAATCATACGTGCATACATAGTCACACATAAATACATACATACATACATACATACATACATACATACATACATACATACATACATACATACATACATACATACATACATACACACATGCATACAAGGAAAACATCAAGTGCAGGTGCCTTGTATATATTATGACACATGTAGGCCTATATATATCCATCGGTATAATGTATGCATGTACAGTGGTATGAAAACGTTTTCCATCACCAACATATTTAGCGTTTGTTTTCACTTCCAGTGCTGTTATCTCTATTTAGCCTAACAGCTAAAACAGTTAATTCTGTTTAATGTTATAGGGGTTGTATTTAGCTTTGAAAATTATCATTTTAAGATGGGTGACTTTTATTTTCATATAGTTATGGTAAGGTAACATGAACCTCCTATAAAAATCTCAGAAATGACGGATTGTGCGTCAAAGTTGGATCGAGATTAACTGTGCATAGTGCAAAGTGTTGACATGAAATAACGAACATTTACCATCGTATAAAGCGACTCTATCAGCTCGCGCTTGGTGGTTGGATGTCTCTTGGATATCTACAAGGCTATTTTATGCCAGAGATTTTCAATTGGATTCAGATCCGGGGACTGGAGGGGCCAGTCCAGCGAGCTGGTAGTGTCGCTCATCGCCGCCTGGAATCGTGTAGTCACCCACGACCACGTCGTAAAGTTGGTCCACTCAATGCCGACACGCTGCAGACAAGTGGTAAAGAGCAAGGGCTGGCCCATGAAATACTAATCCATCAGTGTCACCTTCTTCGTGATATGCCAGTTTCTCTTTCAATTCCCTTGGATTCTTGTGGCTGTGAGGATCATCATCCTGGCTGCAAATCAGCTCACTCACACGCCGAATATTCCGTGTCCGTGCTGTTCTAACTAATTTCGGGCGGCCGCTTCATGATTTACGCGCTGTCGTAGTCCTACCATCGGCATAATTTTTTTACAAAGTCGATTTAGACTTGTTTTACTCCAGGATTTATTTCGAAACTAAGTAATCATTCGCCTACCTTCCCATAATTTTACAGTTTAAAAACCGCCCAAAACATAATTTTGCACAAGATTTCACGAGGCGGTCTCACTTTCTTTGCGCCACCCTGTATATATATATATATATATATATATATATATATGCGGTGCAACAACACTTCGCAATAAACGGTAACACAAAATGCACCTCAATGTCACAGAGTAATTTTATTTTGATACAATATAATGTGCATAGCAAACAGATAAAGGCTCGGCATGAATCGATGTAATACACTATAACGCAGTTCTTCCCAAATTGGTGATCCGCGGACTGGTGCCAGTAGAGTGAGTCAGGAAACTAGTCAAATTGTCTCGGAATCAAGAAATGGTTCCGCCATATTTTCATTCAAATTAATAATTTCATAATAATTACAAGTCATAACAAAAACACTTGTTACGCTAGCATTTTTAAGGGAATAGGGTCATAGAATTGACTAAGCATGCATTTAAATCAATTTTAATACATATTTGAGCAATTCAGGTGATCGAAAGAGAGAAACAATTAGCCTAATTAATTGACAGCGGTCCTCATGCAGGAAAAATTCCTGCCGGTCCGTGACACTGAACGGTTTGGGGAGCACTGCACCAGAGTAGGCCCTACGTATAACGTAAGAACACTAAAGAATAAATTGCAATACAGATGCAATTTCATTGCATCGCATTTCATTGCATTGCAGCGAAATGCAATGCAATGAAATGCAAACATTCAGACTCTTCGGGGCGTGGTCCAGAAATCGCAGAATGACTCGACTGACCCGCAGACGCGTCCAAAGCAATTTACGACTCCTATCTTAAACCTTTCGATTTGCGTGGGTTCTCATTAACTGCCCACAAAAGCATAAATGGCTGCTTGTGTGCGACGTGGAATGGTATTCCACCTACTCTCACTCTTCTAAGTACTAACTCGGCTCGATAAGGCTTACATGTAACTACGCTGTGCCTACCAGCGTCGTATTAACAATAAATGTGATGCCAGGGGGTCAAAACCCGTCGCTTGTCGCTTCCTAGATACTGAGCTACATGTAGAAGCTGAAATAGGCGAGAGGGGTCAAAAATAAAGTATATTCTTCAATTCAGCAGTTGCCTATGAATTTGCCATAATTTGCAAAGTAGTAATCCGATTTTGATGCCGTTTGTTTTATTTGATACAAAATATAGTCCGCTATTGCCCAGCAAAATTGCAGCATAATCAAATAATGGATTATGAGGACTTTGATGACACGAATATTCTGAATATTTTTATTTGATTTTCTCGCTCTAAACTAATGAAAGATTCAAACGAGCATAACTTCAGTCAGCAAAAAGATATTTTTATTCCGTAAAAAGTATTTTGAAGCAAACTAATTGTAGAATATGACGGAATAAAAAGGTCAGAAACCGACATGTGACGGGTTTTGACCCCTGGCGTCACCAATGTCCAAACAAGCAATAACTCAGAGTTCGTCCTTTCCTAGACAGCAGGGACAAAGTTATTCTACTGAAGTTGTACAATTAGTGATGAGACTCCACGTAGGTGGAACGCGTCCAAGGGTATACATCATACCTGCAACTTGACATCTAGGACAACTGGAAAAAGTACAAAGGAGAAAGGAGAGCGACCAAAATTAGTTGCAATTCCTGGGATTTGAGCTGTGACGAAAAGTAGAAGAGGTGTGGCCTAACAACGTTGGAGAGAAGGAGTAGCAGAGGATAAATAATTGAAGCTTATGAGTTTATGGAAAGGAAAGACCGTGCACGAGGAGCGGTGTTTCCATTTAGCACCAATCGAGGAGACTCAAGGACACAGGTATCCTCTAAATTATTCAAGAAAGCGCTAAGAACCGTTATAGGGCAGAAGTTCCTCAGTGCAAGAGTTGTGACTTGGGAAATGGTTTGCATGAAAGTGCTGTCTCAGTGGGCACTAATGCATTCTTTAGGAAGGATTGGCTATCAAGCATTCATGGTTGCAGCGATTATAACTCAGCCAATGTGCTCTTTGAACCACTTAAAACCTTGGCAATATCATGTTATGTTATGCAAGTCCTTTCCTGTAGTAGGCTGTATCCGCCCCTAATGTGCTTATGCCACCGCACGGCTGCACATGTTATCAGCATTTATCGTCGTCAGCCAAGTTCGTCAAGTCCGTGGGTGCATGGCCATAGATCCCGGGGATTCCAAAGCACCCCAGGGAATAGCGCCGAAAGCTCGGACAGAGTTTTATACAGAGCTTTAGTTTTCTACGCTGCAATATAACGGTCCTCAGTGTTTTACAGGTTGCGGTCGTCAGTCACGTATAGCGCACCATAAAGCATTTTACTTAGCGCCTCAATATCTGCGTCAGCGACTAAAGACAGGGATCGTGCTGTAGGGGTCTTAGGGGACCAAGACGGCCAGACTCGACCCGCGGAGACCAGGACCATGGTCGCTGGTCCGGGTCGACCCGCACGACCCATACATCAACAGTATCGGGACAAAAGCAACACAGCCGCCGGCGCGTACCGCACAAGTACCATAACCGGGACCGTAAAGTATCATAAAGATAGGCGGGCGGACGCGACGTCACATTGAGGGCGAAGGCCAGAAAGGGGCCCCCAGGGGCAGATCTGGCCGGGGTAAAACGCTCGTGACTACGAAAGCCAATTGTCAATCATCGGTCGCGGCCCCCCAGATGCTCAGTGCAATTCTCCAACATCTTGTACAGTAACCGATGAATAATCACACGGCACCGGGTCCAGTAAGAAGCCGCGTCTCGCAAACACCACCGCTACCACACGTTTCGAAGCCTTTTGAGATATTCCTATAGCATCATCATCATTTGACGACGATGGTTACGAATAAATGATCTCCATTGTCCTCGGTCGTTTGTCAAGTCCATTGTTCCCCTTAGCGTAAGGCCAAATAATTTACATACTATATCATACTGTCCTATTCTAATTTATGTTGTCTATCCAACGTAGTCTTCGTCTACCTTTGTTTCTTTTCCTTCGAATTTGCATGTAGTGCATTGAGTGGGATTCAGTCAACTGGCATTCTCTCTACATGTCTGGCTTCCGGACTCGGGTCTCCTTCTGATTACCACTTGAACAACCCATCTGATTCGACGCAGCGCTCATGAATAAGCTGGTGCCCTACGCTTGGCTTTCGAGTGGCGCTTTAGAAATTTGGAGCTTACGATTGAGATCTTTCTCGTCTTACCGTTTACAACTGCCTTTAGACAGCTGATCATTTCTTTTGTGAACGGTTCCACAAGTACAGAGCTCGTGAATAAGCTGGTTCCCTGCGCTTAGCTTACAAGTGACATTTGGAGCTTACAGATCACGTATTTTGGGACTTTGGGAAACTCTAGATTTTTCTTAAATCTATGGTACTGCAACACCGAATCTTACTCTACCCATTGAGATAGTCTCTTTACCCATACGGCATGCGCGTCAATTGATTTAAGGGACGTTAAATTGTGAACGGTATGGCCGCCGCCGCAAGTACAAGAGACGTCCTTATGAAATACAATACAATGCAATACAGTATATTGCAATTTACCATGCGAAGCAATCATTTGCAACAAACTGTAAGACTAGTGTCTAAAATAATTCTGTAGCACGTGTGCAGAATAGTGCAGTATGGTAGGTATGGTATAGTATTGTATGGTGTGGTATAGGTATTGTATACTATGGTGTGGTATGGTATGGTATGGTATGGTGTGGTATGGTATGGTATATGGTATGGTATGCATATAATGGTATGCTATGGTATGGTGTGGTATGGTATGGTGGTGCTGTGGTATGGTATATGGTATGGTATGGTATGGTATGGTATGGTATGGTATATGGTATGGTATGGTATGGTATGGTATGGTATGGTATGGTATGGTACTATACTATGGTATGGTATGGTATGGTATGGTACTATGGTATGGTATGGTATGGTATGGTATGGTATGGTATGGTATGGTATGGTATGGTATGGTATGGTATGGTATGGTGTGGTGTGGTATGGTATGGTGTGGTGTGGTATGGTGTGGTATGGTATGGTATGGTATGGTACTATGGTATATGGTATGGTATGGTGGTGACGGTGTGGTGTGGTATGGTATGGTGTGGTATGGTATGGTATGGTATGGTATGGTATGGTATGGTATGGTATGGTATGGTATGGTAGGTATGGTATGGTATGGTATGGTATGGTATGGTATGGTATGGTATGGTATGGTATGGTATGGTATGGTATGGTATGGTATGGTATGGTATGGTATGGTATGGTATGGTATGGTATGGTATGGTATGGTGTATGGTATGATGGTATGGTATGGTATAATGGTATGGTATGTATAGTATAGTATAGGTATGGTATAGTATAGTATAGTATAGTATAGTATAGTATAGTATAGTATAGTATAGTATAGTATATATAGTATAGTATAGTATATAGTATAGTATAGTATAGTATAGTATAGTATAGTATAGTATAGTATAGTATGTTATAGCAGGGCATAGTATAGTATAGTGTAACTTATAATAGCATTATATTATTAGCATAGTATAGTAAGGTATATTATAGCATAGCACATCATAGCATAGCACATCATAGCATAGCAAATCATAGCATGGCATAGCACATCATAGCATAGCACAGCATTGTATAGGATAGCATAGAATAGTAAAGTATAGTTGTGCATTGCACTGTACTGTGTAGTGCAGCTTAGAGTATTGTAAATTAAATTAATCTCTCCTCTTGTAGTTTCGTGTAATTCGATGTAATTTCACGATCGGATTTTCTTCAATTGCTCTTTCTGTCGGCGAAACCGGTTTCTTTCTGCGGACAAAGGACCATGCATAGTAGAGGTGGGGGAAGGGTCGGAAGGGAACCTTGGGAACCAGAGAGTTGGGTAGATGAGAAGGAGGCTGGGAGGGGATTGGGGTGGTTGGAAGGCAGGCTTTGGATGGCTGTGTGGCCAGTCGCTGAGCTCAGATATATTTCCGGTTGTGATTATCGGTTGAGAGGCAGTCGACAGCACGGGCGAGCCAACAGACGAACGCGCTAAGCCTCGGATTGTCGACGATAGCGACACCTGTCCACAGAGGGATAAGAAGGAGGATAAGAAGGAGGATAAGGAGGAGGAGGAGGACGAGGAGGAGGACGAGGACGTGGGCAAGGATGAAGAGGAGGAATAGAAACGAATAAGAGTAAGAATGCTAATAGGAGAGAGGATGTACATGTAGGATGGAAAATTTATTTGTTAGAGGAGGAGGAATAAAGAATGCAAGGACGAAGAGGATTGTTGGGAAGAAGAAGAAGAGGATTTGACGTTCGAAGAAAGAAGAGGAGGAATAGAAGGAGCAGCAATGGAACAGCGAATATGGCACTGAATAAGAGAAATAGGAAGAGGAAAAGGAGGAGGAAAGCCGAAGGAAGAGGTGAGGAAGAAGGAGGACAAATAAAAATGGGAAGAGTAGGAGAGGGTGGAGGAGAGGAGGAGGAAGAAATAAAGATGGGAGCAGGAGTAGGAGGAGAGGGTGCAGGAGTGGAGGAGGAAATAAAGATGGAAGGAGTAGGAGGAGGAGAGGGTGCAGGAGTGGAGGAGGAAATAAAGATGGAAGCAGTAGGAGGAGGAGAGGGTGCAGGAGTGGAGGAGGAAATAAAGATGGAAGGAGGAGAATGAGACGTGGAGGAGAGGAGGAGGAAGGAATAAAGATGGGAAGAAGAGGAGAGGGTGGAGGAGAGGAGGAGGAAGAAATAAAGATGGGAGGAGGAGGAGGAGGAGGAGGAGGAGGAGGAGGAGAGAGGTGGATGAGAGGAGGAAGAGGAAAATAAAGATGAAAGGAGGAGAGGGTTGAGGAGAGGAGGAAGAAATAAAGATAGGAGGAGGCGGAGGAGGAAAGGGTGGAGTAGAGGAGGGGAGAGGAAGATATACATGTAGAGATGGAAAGAAGGAGGAGGAGGAAAGGGTGGAGAAAAAGGAAGATAAAGGGAGGAAAAGTAGAACAGGTCGAATCTGTCTGCAACCAACAGACTGACAGACAGACAGAGAAACGAATACAGACAGCTAGTGACAGATACTATTGGAAATCGAAAGACAGTCGTAGAACATCATCACACACGAGACTTTTGCTTCAAAAGATACAAGCGAGTCTATTCGAGGAGAAAACCGAGTTTTGCGAAAGCTCTTACAGACCGCCGTATACTTACGAGTTGTTGAAAACCCTTTACAGACATATAATATATTCGCCTAAATTGCCTATTCGTCTTTCATTAGCCAGCACATGCTGCTGTCGAAATTCCCGGCAAGAGATCTCTCAAACCTATGTTTAAGATGATCACCCTTAAGAAATCAGAACCCGCGGGGTACGTGTTATGTGCTGGTCTTCCCTGGCCATCGGCTTGAATCGCGTTAATTATTTTCTGCCCCCAGGAGCTAAGCTAATAGGCTCTTCTCCTGGACTATGTGCTGTGCCTCGAAGAGTCATTGTTATTGCGCCGTCAGAAAGCTGGCGCTATATAATAAGCACTTTTGGGTGCACCTAATCTGACTGTGTTTCCTATTAAGGGAAGGATTTTAGAAGTTATGCGTGGTCAGAGCAGACATTAATTCGATCAGAATTATTGTAGTCCCTAAAACTGTCTAAATTGTCTCACAACTGGGTAGCCGCTGTTGTCTGCAAGCAACAAATTTGTGTCCCTATCATAATTCAATTTAACAAAGTCTAGTCTAGACCACTACTACTACTACTACTACCACCACCACCACCACCACCACCACCACCACCACCACCACCACCACCACCACCACCACCACCACCACCACCACCACCACCACCACCACCACCACCAAACCACCACAACCAACCACCAAACCACCACCACCACCACCAAACCACCACCACCACCAAACCACCACCAAACCACCACGACCACCACCACTAAACCAACACCACCACCACCACCACAAACCACCACCACCACCACACCACCACCACCAACACCACCACCGCCAACACCACCACCATCACCACCACCACCACCACCATCAGCACCACCACCACCGCCATCATCATCACCACCACCACCACCACCGCCGCCACCAGTACTAATACTATTACTATTACTACTCCTTTGTTGACAAAACTCGTTGACACAGAGGCGACAAGGTACACAAGAGATGGAATAAAGAAAAATAATCGCCAAACGGCAAGAAGGCTGAGGAATGTACAAAAAGATTAAGGACTATAATTGAAGTCTAAAGTCTAGTCCAATCTAATCTCACATAATTTAACATATTCTAATCTAATCTAGTCTAATCTAACCTATTAAATCCATTCTAATCCAATCTAATCTAATCTGATTATGATGAATACGACGAATTCTAAAGCGCCGTAACACAGCACATGCAGTTAACTGTTACAAGGGCGCTTTACAAACTCAACGACTTAGCCAGGGTAAGCAATCTTGATATAATGAGTCTTGAGTAGTTTCTTATCTAATCTTATGATATCTACAGTGCCATCATCATAATATTGAGATCGTAGTTGGAAGTCGTAATCCGTTGAATAAGAAGTCTGATAGGTCATGGAACAAGAGATAAGCCATCAGTGGGCATGCAAGTCGAAAGAAGGCAGTCATATAAGCCCTGATCAATGGGATTAAAGAACTGACGGAACGCATAGAACTGGGAAGTGAATGCCAAAGCCCTGGACGACTGACTCTCTGGTCCATTTGCCATGCTTATTTAGAGTTACAGCTTTCTATGTGGTCACATTCGTAACGATTGATTTCTCTGACCATGTATCTGCAGATTTATATATGCGTGAACGTTTTTAAATATCTCATTATCGTCAGCGTCTTCATAATCACCATTATCGTTGAAAACAACAACATCATCATCAGCATCATCATCACTTTTACCGTAATAATGGAGATCATCATCATCAGTATCGCACTGTGTGCGCGTTGTGTGTGTGTGTGTGTTTGTGTGTGCGTGTGCGCGTTGTGTGTGTGTGTGTGTTTGTGTGTGTGTGTGTTTGTGTGTGTGCGTGTGTTTGTGTGTGTGTGTGTGTGTCTGTGTGCGTGTGTGTGAGTGAGTGAGTGAGTGAGGGTGGGTGGGTCTGGTGTGTGTGTGTGTGTGTGATGATTGGGTGTATTTCAGAGAGCCTCTGAATAGTAATTCTGCAAGAGGCGCTTTACAAATAATTATTAGACACAATACGATACGATCGTGATAACAGCGCTATGGAAGTCATTGATTTATATTAGATTAGATTTAAATTTAGGTTAGATTTAAATTAGATCAAATATCCCGATCTTTTGCTTCAATTTGGAAAACGCTTTCTCCATCTGCTCGCTCTATACAATTCTATCTGGCAGTCTTTCTTCCTCTTTCGCTTTTCTTAAAACCTGCTTCTTATCGCGGGGCCTTACGCACTGGCAGCGTTTCTGAACGGTTCACCCTACTAGAGGTAGTAGAGGCGCTTTACACATGCTTAGGTGCAATACAATACAAATATTAGCCAACCAGCCATTCGTATCGTATCGTATCTAAAAATTTGTATAGCGCCTCTCGCAGCATAGACTATTCAGAGGCGCTTTATGTAATTTAGTCAGTCAGTCAGTTAATCAATCAGTCAGCCGAGAATTCAGTCATTAAATAACCCAGCCAGACAATCAGTTGGACAGTCATCCAGTCGAGCATACTGGGTAAATTCTTTAAGTACCACTGTGCTTGTGAAGCGTTCTTTTCAAATTAGTCTGGAGCGGCCTCTTTCTGTGTCCACTTCGAACACTGACCAGAGCGGTCAGCGTGAACGGACACAACTTGACCATTTGGCATTGATGTCAGGTCGGTGTCCGGTCATTCGTATTGCTTAATCGACAGATCTCGACAGTTGACCAACGGACCGATGACGTCCAGCTGACAGGCTGACCACTGACCACACGATGCAAGGCTATACTGACCACAGGCTATACTCACAACTGTAATGCAGGCTATACTGACCATGCAATTGAATGTATGTATGTACGTATAACCATAACCATCAATTTATTGCTCCAAACGTTGACAAAGTAACATCTCGCTGTACAAAGAACAAAAGATCTGTTGGTCACAAAAGGGAACCCAGAAGGGACCAGAGTCCCGCTGGTTAGGACCCCCTATATGCATAGTTTGTTGCTAGATGGTATGCATGTATGCATGCATGTATGCATGTACGCATGCATGTATGCAATAATACATGTATGAAGGCTATACTGACCATTCAATAGAATGTATGTATGTATGTATGTATGTATGTATCTATGTATGTATCTATGTATGTATGTATGTATGTGTGTATGTATGTAATACATGCATGCCTACATACATACATACATAAATACATACATACGTTCGTACATACATACTTACATACATTCATGTGCACATGCATACATGCATACATACTTTGTATGTATGTACGCATGTATGTTTGCATGTATGAATGCATGTATGTATCTATCTATGTATATCTATATGTATGTATGAATTTATGCATGTATTTATAAAGATAAGAGAAGAGAAGAATATTCTTTAATTGACCAATTGCCATCCGCATTTTGGTGCACATGCATGGTAATAAACATAAATCATCCATTGAGCTGATCAAGACAGTCAAATATTCTTAAATCCCACATATTATCCTAACACCGATACATCATACTATTGATGACACTTTTCCTCATCATGCCATCTGCCGGAGGGATTTGCGTCTGTGGGTCCGTGGGCGCAGGTGGCAATAAGCGACTTTGACCGGCGGGAGCAGGTCATGCAGTACATGGCCCCCATCCACCAGGACAGCAGTATAGAGAGGCTGGAATCCGCCAGAACACATAGCTGTTCAAATCAGAGAGCATCCTCAGGGAGGTAGTGGAATTGAATAAGTCGGCACATGATGGACAGGAGCCGGTCCCGAACGCCCTGACCAATAAAGTTCCACCAAGCTGGGTGTGTATCATGTATGCACGTATGTATGTATTTGTGTATGTATGTGTGCATATATGTTTGTATGCATGTTTTTAAGTATGTATGTATGTATCAATGCAATTGTAATTGTAATTGTTATTGGACATTTATATAAATATTATTACGAACTAGACTATTACATCAGTTAGTAAAACAATGCACAGTAAGCTGGAAGAGTCACCAGTGGCAGGCCCACGCACACACGTAGAACCAACCAACGGGTTCCCGTCGACAGTTGACAGATGGCATGGATGTTCAAAGTCTCTGGACCAGCTGCGTCGTTAGGGTGGAGCCGGTAAAGGTGACAATCCTCGCAGCACTCGATGATGCAGTCCCTCAGTGGAAGAAGATGAAGCACGTCCGGCTATTTCTTCGAGGCGCCAGGTCATTCTCAAGCCGAGACGAAAACACTCGGCTGCATGGGTGTACACGGTCCATATATTCCAGACTCGATCACGCATAGGAAGGGATGGTTCTGACGCAGTCACGTAGGCCAAGGCGACTGATAAAGAAAATACCTTCTAAAGTCTAAACGTACAAACTCCTTGGCAGAAACGACAAGCAAGTCCGACAAGAAAGCTTAGCGCCAATGAACTCCAACATGTATCTATCTATGTATGTATGTGTGTATGTATCATCTCGTTCCTTGCGCTCTGCTGACTGGCTTGATCTTTTTGTTCCTAGGACTAGGACTGCCTTGGCTCAACGCCGGGCATTTGCTGTGGTTGGTCCCTCTACTTGGAATGACCTTCCCCTCACTAAAGACTAAACTGATGACTGGTTTTTCTTCTTTGGTCTCTCGTTCTATAAAGACGTTTATTTTCCCCCGGGGTTTCGTGCTGAGAGCGCCTCTGAATAGTTATTCTGAGAGAGGCGCTGTATAAATCTGTAGATATGATACGATGCGATAGAAGGCTTTACTGACAACCCCATGGAAAGATACAATTTAATGTTGAACATCGTCGTTGTCATCGTCACTGTCTTCCTCCGCCTCTTCGTCTTCTTCCATCCTCCTCCTCCTCCTACTCCTCCATCTCCATCCTCTTGTCCTCCTCCATCTTCGTGTCCTTCTCCTCCATCCTCTAGTCCTCCATCTTCGTGTCCTCCTCCTCCATCTTCTTTTCCTCCTCCTCCTCATCCGCATCACCATAAAATCACCATAACTTTTTTATCGTGTTTGTCTATGAATAGTTGTATGGCACAATTTACGAGCCTCTCAGCTGCCTTTGATGAATGCATTAATTACTAATATTACCTAATCCAAACCAATTACATCTATTGCGCAGCTATCGCCAAACACAATGGGTCAATCGGTGATTACTTGAAGCGAAAATTAATCGTGGTCGAAAATCAGAATCTGTTGGGAAAGCACAGTCGATATCCAATTGATCAGAGAACAAGAGCCAGTAGACAACGCCGAACTTTCTCGAGTCGATAGATTATCGGGCGAAGTGGATAGATTATACCAATTCGATAAATTGTCGGGCCAATTCGATAGATTACCGGGCAAAGTCGTGGACCCTTCCATCTGGAATGATATCCTGCCAGAGCTGCGTTCATTACTCATGATTAACTCAACTGGTTTTTTAAGTCACTCAAGTCTATTTTCTTTAGTCTTTAGGGGGGCTATATAAATTCTCAAAATGAATGAATGAATGAATCAGAGAACCTGGCTACAGTGGGTTAGGTAGTTGAAGAAAGTGAGTCTTAGGTGCAGACATGAAAGACAGCAAAGAACCGAAGAAATACACAGTGCTGGTCAGCGAATTCCAAAGATCTAAACAGTTACCGAGAACTCCCGGGTATTATGACTGCAGTCAAAGAATGCTGAACTGTTGTGGGTTTGGAATAATCTTTCACACGTTCGAAACACGCAGCTCACTCTTAGCGATACCGATGAGAAGCGAGTAACAATTATCCAGTCGAATGGAAACCAGCAGGGTATTTGCCAGTGAAACGTAGGCAGTTTGACTTTGAGGCATGTAAGATCGGAGTCTCTGAATAGGCCCCTATCCAGTATCCACCATCTGAAAAATAGACTGATTTGCAAATTGCCTAATGACGACACTAACCCTAACCCTGACCCTAACCGACCCTCATGACGACTAGCCTGACCCTAACTGACTCTCACGACTCCTTATAACTTAAAAGTTGCGAAAACGTCGCCTATATTTCGATGTCCGCCATTTCAAAATCACGATGGAATTTAGCAAGTTCACGTGACTTGCTTTAGACAATATCGTGACGGGCGTGAATGTAGTGCTTCGGTTCCACTAGCGTCCGGGGCTGTTAACAATACTGGAAAAAAGTACTGGCAATACCAATACCAATACTTCGTAATAAAAGTATTGGCAATACCAATACCAATACTTCGTAATAAAAGTATTGCAATACCAATACCAATACTTCGTAATAAAAGTATTGCAATACCTATAACCAATACTTCGTAATAAAAGTATTGCAATACCAATACCAATACTTCGTAATAAAAGTATTGCAATACCAATACCAATACTTCGTAATAAAAGTATTGCAATACCAATACCAATACTTCGTAATAAAAGTATTGCAATACCAATACCAATACTTCGTAATAAAAGTATTGCAATACCAATACCAATACTTCGTAATAAAAGTATTGCAATACCAATACCAATACTTCGTAATAAAAGTATTGCAATACCAATACCAATACTTCGTAATAAAAGTATTGCAATACCAATACCAATACTTCGTAATAAAAGTATAGCAATACCTATACCAATACTTCGTAATAAAAGTATTGCAATACCTATACCAATACTTCGTAATAAAAGTATTGCAATACCTATACCAATACTTCGTAATAAAAGTATTGCAATACCGATACCAATACTTCGTAATAAAAGTATTGCAATACCAATACCAATACTTCGTAATAAAAGTATTGCAATACCAATACCAATACTATTTCTTAAAAGTATTGCAATACCGATACCAATACTTCGTAATAAAAGTATTGCAATACCAATACCAATACTTCGTAATAAAAGTATTGCAATACCAATACCAATACTATTTCTTAAAAGTATTGCAATACCGATACCAATACTTTTACCAATACATTGGCCCACTATGTATTATTATTATTATTATTAAGAATGTTCTGCTTATCGCAGCGCATAGCTTTGTATTCGTCGATATGTTTCGTTGTATAACCTGATTCATATCTTTAGATGCGAATTTTCTCCCATTGTTCGCCGACCAGTGGACAGTCAGTCAGTCGTAGAAGGGTCTTGAAAAACGATCCACAACGAAAGCAATTCGAGGCCTGCCTCTCTTTGCACGGATCTCGGTTTTCGTTTAAGTTTCGCTTAAGTTGCATTAAGACTAAACTCAAACGAATTCGCCTATACGTTAAAGAACCCGGATAAAGAGCTGTGCGAATTGATTGGCTGATGGATTGGCTGCTCTAAGGTTTCTATAGCGCCCGATAGAGCCCTCTGTCGCCTGGTGCTGCAAGAATTATGCCCTCAGACACGATATACACTAATGTGGCCAGTGTCTGAAGCGTCATAGGGGACAAGGCAGAGCGCTCACCGGTTGCTGTGTAGGGATTTGAGCAAGGCCTTCAATCAAAAATACTGAGCTTCATTAGATAGTTGCGCTTAAAATACTTAAAATAATAATAATAATAATAATAATAAAATAATAATAACATACATACATACATACATACATACATACATACATACATACATACATACATACATACATACATACATACATACATACATACATACATACATACATACATACATACATATACACACATACATAGATAAATTCATACATACATCAATCAATCAATCAAATCAAATCAAATCGTTCTTTATTGTTTCACAATTTCAGTTACAGTCCATGAGCACTGCATTTCTGAAAAGCAATTATTAAAAAGTTAGGTACAGTTTGGCTGGTTACTTAGTAAAGGAAAACAAATGGGAGATCCAAAAGGGATCAGAATCCCGCTAGGTAGGAACCCCCCCCCAAGCAGCGATATAGGATCAGTTGAACATGAGAATGCCCAGTGCCGACAACCTAAAGTTACAATTAAACGAAATATTACAGTGATGCATACAATACATATAAACTGCCTGGCTACACTTCAATTGCACTTAGACATTCTGTGTCTAGCCACACTAGTTTCCACCGTCAGCAGACATTGCTGAATCCGGTGTAAGAGAGCTTCACGTCTGAGGGAAGTTCGTCGGAGGAGTCGTAGAATTAAGATTAATGAGATGCCGCGGAAAGTCCGGCAATGTGATTTCGTGTTAAGTAAATTCGGTCTATGAATGTCTGGTCGAACCAATATGATTACGACGAAGAAATTGATTGAAGTTGCAACAGTCGTTGAAGCGATTCAGAACGCACCGCCGTATACTAATAATTCACACAATGAAACAGATTCTCTCCCTATTCATCCATCAAAAGCGTTCAACCATCCATCCATCCATCCATCCCCAGATCCATCCTTCTCTCCATCAGACAGTTCTTCAGTTCGTCCATCCATCCATCCATCCACTCATCTATCCATCCATCCAGTCGTCCATCCATCCATCCATCCATCCATCCATCCATCCATCCATCCATCCATCCATCCATCCATCCATCCATCCATCCATCCATCCATCCATCCATCCATCCATCCATCCATCCATCCATCCATCCATCCATCCATCCATCCATCCATCCATCCATCCATCCATCCATCCATCCATCCATCCATCCATCTCATCCATCCATCCATCCATCCATCCATCCATCCATCCATCCATCCATCCATCCATCCATCCATCCATCCATCCATCCATCCATCCATCCATCCATCCATCCATCCATCCATCCATCCATCCATCCATCCATCCATCCATCCATCCATCCATCCATCCATCCACCCACTCATCCATCCAAGGCACAACATAATATATACATCTGTCCATCCATCTATCCATTCAATCTATCTGCCCCTCCATCCCATTTCGATAAGGCACAACACCGCCAGATGGCGTTTCAAGTAATTTATTGAAAGTGACGTCACGTCGCGTCAGACAGGAAGCAACCTTATGCGGTCACAAGTTGCTCAATTAAGACTTCAACGGCATTCCGTAAAGAAGTCTCGAAGGCATCTGTCTCGTCTTGATCCGAGATACACACTGCGTTATTTATGAAACCTATATCCATTATATATATATTATATATAAATATATATATATATATCATCCTGCACATCCACACACACATATATATATATAACGAGACTATATTGCAAGTGCTGTATAAGAGCTTCTATAATTATGTCTATACTTTAGTTATAAGCTGTTCATTTGGTAACGTCGCTCTCGCAAACTTCATGACCCATCTTAATAAGTAAGTAGATACGCACTAGCAGGTCTAGTCTTTATAAACGCGGGACAAACGCCCAGACAGCCATACTTTGCAAGCAATGAAGCGCACAAAAAGCAAATAACACTGCGACAGTAAAGGAATAAAATGCAGCAAGCTATGAAATGCGATGTTCAGTTTTGTTCAACGGTTCGAATTTTAGTACGAGTTCTAATGAATAGCTAACAGCATTTTGTAGAACAATGAATTGCGAAAGATTATTGACTAATTTTTTTATATTTATATAACAATTTACCGGATATAAATGTGTATCAATTGCGCATGGTATGTTGTTTTATGAGTGATATGTTTTCACTAAATGTCTTATCACTGACCAACCGCTTGCTTGGTTTTCTTCCTATACGTTGAAGTCTGACTGGCATTGTGTGTTCAGATAATGAGGATTTTGGCTGTCAGACGCTGCAGTCTTTCTTGGATCATTTCTTTTCATTATCGATTCTGTTCAATGCTGTTTTTTTGCTGTTTTTTGCTCATATATATCAAGCACATCAGCATCATTATACCGTGGATATATCGTCAATGCTCAACATGCCGATAGGTATATAGTTGAGCATGCCTATCGCGGTTATATAGGAACCTATCGGAAGCTCTCATTATATTAATTCGTCAGCGCGTGTCGCAGACTAGCGGAATGTCTTGGATGAGAGCATTGTCTCAGTGGATACTATCGCAGCTTTTTGAGAGAAAGCTATATGAACAATTGGGCAATTGACATTTCTTGTAGTTTGCAGTGGAGTTCTAACACAGATGAAACGTCTTGAGGCACCTAAAGCCTTCTTATGCTATGGCATGCTACGTTATTGCCCTGCTATGCTAAGGCAACAAGTTCTATCATAACACGTCATGGTTGTAACATAACACGTCATGCTGTGTTATGCCATGTCATCGAAACCTGAGTTCCTATTTTTGTACTACGCAGCAATAATAGAAAATTATTAAATCGGTGAGTTAAGAACAATTGGCAATTTAGTTATACAGTGCGGCTGTTCGGCTCGTAATTTGGGCGTTTATTTGATTTTAACTAATCCTTCAGGGTAGCCGATTAGTCAGGAAGAGCAAAATGCGGTAACTTTACCATTATTCATTGAGGACGCAAAGAAGAAATCTCATTGTGAACAGAGAGGAGATATCTCGGTGTGGGCAGAACGACGAGCTATCTTAGAAAAGTGATATTTGAGATACACTGACTCTAATAAAGAGAGAACAAAAGAGTTATAAGAAAGTAGTGCCTCCATTCGCTTGTTAACGACAAGTTCAAGAAGTTTATAAATAAATTCAAGTATGAGAATGGTCGATGATTTGAGATGTATCAGCAACGAGAGACGGATTTTGCCAAGGCATAGGAAACACACGAAAGAGAGAGGATCCTTGAGAAAGCAACAGCTTGATTCATGCCACACTGATGTAAGCGAGCATATGGAAACAGCCTTCGAGAAGTTGAGTTGGAATTGCGTCAACGGTCAACGAAGCATTGCATGTAAGGAGAAGAAAGGACGTGATTGGAGTGAATCTTAAGGGGTAGACGAACAAGGGAATCGAGAGAGGGCTAGGGGGAGTCAGACGATACATTCACGCGTACATTTATACCCAGACACATACATACGAACATATATAATTAAACATACATACATACATACATGCATACATACATACATACATACATACATACATACATACATACATACATACATACATAATAATACATACATACATACATACATACATACATACATACATACATACATACATACATACATACATACATACATACATTCTTCAATTACATACGTAATTCTCTCTTGGTTGGGCTCCCAAAGGTTCGTCTCTCTCCTCTTCAGTCTGTTCTAAATGCTGCGGCCAGACTAATAGCCCGACTTCCTCGCTCATCCCACATCTCTGCTTTCATGTTTGACCACCTTCATTGGCTCCCTCTTACTGCTCGGGTTCAGCTCAAAATTTTTTTTATCTACCGGTCTTATACTGGCCGAGCTCGCAAGTATCTACATGACCCTATCCGGCTGCCGATCTCGGCTACTTCTCTTCGCCCACTATGTTCATTAAACCGGCATGATCGCTTTGTTCCGCGAGCGAGAACTGCTATGGCTAAAAAAACGCGCCTTTGCCTTCACTGGCCCAGCTTCCTCCTTTGACGCGTTCCTGTTTATTAACTGGTGGGCCAAGTGCCTCTTTTTGTTGTCTCAAGACATCGTTCTTTTCTCTGGGTCTTCCGCACTGGGAGCGTCTCGGTTGGGGTGCACTTCGAGAGGCGCTATATAAATTGATAGATACAATACAATACAATACATACATGCATACGTACAGTACATACAATGCATACATACATACATATATAGATTCCAGCGTTGCTAGGCCTTAAGTCTTTATCGACCACATTCTCGTGACTCCTTGTGTTATGGTGCGATGTAGTGATGTGTGATGGCCATAATTATGATTTCTTACCTCAGGCTAAAGCTGGAGTGTTCGTCATTAGTTATCCAGCGCGAGTCAGTTGAACTCGACTTCGCTGAAACTGGTCGAGTCTTTCAAAAATAATGCTTGCAAAATTCAGAATGCAGCGTTAGTCATAGTTATGGGGCCCGATAGCGCATTGGATAACACACTGGCATAGAGAGCGAGAGGTACCGATATCGAGCCGTAGGCGGACGTGCCTTGTAGGCTGCTATTAGCGCCGTGCATTGCAGGCTGTCTGTTCTGTTAGTAGTTAAGATTTATGTCTTCTGTCATTTGTGTTCTTGCGAATTGTTTCAATTGCGTAACTGTACACTGTAACCTGTTGCGTTTGTCAACCGGATTGTTTCAATGAAGAATATTATTATTATTATTTATTATTGTGGGCGTATTGTAGATAGGCCCACATTTACATAGCACATATTTTGACGATCGAATAGAAAGGTCTTTAACCGTTGGAAAGAACTAGAAGCCTATCTTGCGCTGTTTCGAACCTTTACAAAATTACGTTAGACACTCTAAGGGATATGGGCGTAAAGTAAATCACCTGTTGCTCTACAGTCTACACTATCCGATAATTAATCTATCACATTGGTCTATGGCACGCACAACACTTCTAAGCATCATCGTATTAATTCACAATAAATGAAGTCCTATATCAGAAAATTAGCCTACATTGTATACCACTCCAGCATACTTACAGCATAGCTTGATCCAGCCTGCTGACAACAGGCTTGTATACGCATCATGGTCGGTATTTTGTCTTTGTGCGTTTCTTTAAAGGCGCTATGTAAATGGATACATTCGTACATACATGTATCCTTTGGCGTCTACGACTTGCGCTATATAATCAAGTCGTCTCAAGATGGCACTAGATCGATCGTAGCTCGACAGAACTAGGAATCGATAAGCGCGCCAATTCATCCGGAATTATTTAGCGCAAGGAGATATTCCCATCAAAATGCCATCGAGTAAGCTGCCCTGCCACAGACCACTTATAATATATAGTATATTATTATGCCTGAGCATTAAGCTTTGATCCCAGAATCCATATCGTATGAATTTCTATGATCAACGACGTCACGCTTCTATCAGTAACTGTTCATGCTCGGATTTAGTTTAGAAAAAGACTTTCTTTCTGTTGATTTTTTTAAATACCAAATCAAGTTTTATAAACAGATTTCCTAAGGTCAAACCCTACACACAAACATATTTGCATACTTTAGACAGTATTGTTGTAACGTAGTAAGAGAATATCTTGTTCTTTTTGTTGCCTTTAGGCGATTGCGAAAATGGTCCAATTAGGTCCAATTATTCGTTCAGGTCAGATTATAATCTAACGACGTCGTTATATATCTTGTTTTATTCATGCTTTTACTTCTCTGTACCATATTTAGCTCCTTTGTTCATTATATGTATGTATATTATATGTATGTAACTATGTATATTATATATATGTATGTATGTATGCATGTATGTATGTATGTATGTATGTATGTATGTATGTATGTATGTATGTATGTATTTATGTAAGTATGTATGTATGTATGTATGTATGTATGTATGTATGTATGTATGTATGTATGTATGTATGTATGTATGTATGTATGTATGTATGTATGTATGTATGTATGTATGTATGTATGTATGTATGTATGTATGTATGTATGTATGTATGTATGTATGTATGTATGTATGTATGTATGTATGTATGTATGTATGTATGTATGTATGTATGTATGTATGTATGTATGCATGATTGTATGTATGTATTTATGTATGTATGTATGTATGTATGGATGGATGGATTGATTGATGGATGGATGGATGGATGGATGGATGGATGGATGGATGGATGGATGGATGGATGGATGGATGGATGGATGGATGGATGGATGGATGGATGGATGGATGGATGGATGGATGGATGGATGGATGGATGGATGGATGGATGGATGGATGTATAGGCGTAGCTACATGGAGGCACGAGGAGGCAGTTGCCTCCTCTTGGTTTTTTTATATAGGGGAGTTTCAATTGAAATGACCAAGATTTTGCCAATGGTTTGTGAAGTTGCCTCCTCTTGAAATGAAGATCGAGGTCTCGTTAGGCGCCTGTGTTGCAGGTAATTTACTTAAAATTTTTTTTTGTAAGGCCATCGGAGTTAAAATATGTGTAAATGTCTAAAAAAAGGTCATCGGAGTTAAAAATGTGAAATCCAAAAAAGGTCGTCGGAATTAATATGTGTAAAAATTTCTAAAAAAGGTCGTCGGAGCTAAAGTGTCTAAAAAAAGGTCATCGGACTTAAATTTCTAAAAAAAGGTAAAATGTGAAATTTCCAAAAGGTCGTCGGAGCTAAAGTGTGAAATGTCTAAAAAAAAGGTCATCGGACTTAAATTTCTAAAAAAAAGGTCGTCGGTATTAAAATGTGAAATTTCTAAAAAAGGTCGTCGGACTTAATGCACTGGTCTGTGAAGTTGCCTCCTCTTGAATTTAAGTCTGGCTACGCTCCTGGATGGATGTATGGATGGGGAAAGGCTTGTAATATGGGCCACTGTGTAATATGGGCTTCGACTGTATTTCCCACCTACCATGTCTGCGGAGAGCTCTTACAGTGGGAAACCATTCGTATACTGATTTCAACTTCCTGTTCCAGATGTGTGCCTTTACTAATAACTTCTGCCCGAAAAAAATCAATGTTTATGTTTTGAGACATGTTGCTTATAAGACTTGTTGAACTTCAACAAGTGTTATATAGTTTAGGATTTCATCTATGGTATGCCCTGATGTTTCAGAAGATAGACAATTTCTTTATTATATAAAAACACAACTTTGTTGATCTATAATACGTTCGTCGATCACGCTATAAAAGATTTCCCCGAAGCACACCATTTTTGTAATAAAATTATGGTCCTGTGATCGAACGTGTAATATGGGCCCTATCTTTATGGAATCAGACAGTAGAAATAGGCCGTTATGGCTATTTTTCCATGTAACCGGTTCTCAGTGTTGTTTACATTAGGCATAGGCCAAATGGTTTCTTAATGGTTATCCCAGTAAGTTTAATCTTAGGAAATCGTTTTTTAATGTTTTAATATAAGTCTGCGGCACGGAAACATTGCAATTCCATCTTTAAACTGGTGGCTCATATTACACACCCGGTCGTGTAATATGAGCCACTTTCCGTATTTTGAAAAAAATGTGTTAAAAATTTATTTGTACAGATTAAGGAATAATTTTTTCATATTTGGCAACAACTCATGCCAAGTAATGCATGGAATAAATAAACTACACGTTCAATTGCTTCTGTGCTATGAAATAGTAAAAGTTTCTTAGGGGGTCCATATTCGAAGCCCTTCCCTATGTATAATATGTAGGGATTGTAGGCCTATGTTTGTATTTACGTAGCCTACTAGGGACAGTAGAAATTCACTAAGCCACGAAACCCGTGAATTCAGTGATTTTCGGCATTGGCCGTGAATGATTTCGGGCAAATTATGTGAAATTAATTAAAGTGATATACTTCGCCCCAGCGTCAAAGTTTTACAGACGAGAACTTTGCGCTACATGACATAATATGGTTTACAATTGCAGAAACTAAGTAACGTTGCTGTCTGACACTTAGCGTGACGTTACACAGCGATAGAGCGTAGCTGCTTTGTGATCTATGTTATTGATATGATTACTACACGATCTGAGTAAATACAAACGAGATTTGATGCAGGACATATTTTATGGCAATTCATAGCGAAAGCTTCTTTTCTTTGTTATTTGCGCTAATGCTTGGTTGGATCTGAGTAAATAAAAGCGTGATTTCGTGCCGTGAATTTGTCGTTATTTGCATCCATTTTTACCAAATTCTACCGTGACTTTTGAACTCTTTTGCCGTGAATATCCGCGCACCCTAAGCACGTACGTATATATATAGACTATATATTTGGACTTTTTAAGGCGTCTGTTAGAAACCCCCAAATAGTCTGGTACCAGAGTTTTCATCACCCTTTTGCATTGAAACACCTATTCCTGTTTTCAGTATTGTTATCAAGAATCAATGGATTTTTCAAATCAGTTTCCTTTTCCTATAACCAAAGTCTCCGGTTCACCGAGAGCTTGGTTGCATAATGCAGAGAGTTTCTGCATCATATCTCTCAGTTTAGATTCAATTCCTTCGCAAGAGATCGCATTTCTTGTTTGACATATAGGTGCATAATGTAAATGTGGAATAAAATTCTCCTGCATAACATGCGAATTTTAATATAGAATACCGCAGTGCCTAAAATACTAAGACATATCAACTGCACACTCTTTCTCTAACTGTCAAACTGTACTTGAACAGGTAAGTTAAATTGTAGGTAGCCTATTAGAATGAAACGGTGTGCAGTCAACATGAACTAATTTCTAAAAATTCATAAAACGCACTGCACACTTCAGACACGTCAACTACACATTGGCCAATTTAAACTGCACACCTTGTGTAAGAAAACGCAGTATTTTAGGCCTTGGACTATTATATGCGTAGCTTTAACATCAAACCAGAACAGTTCGTCTTAAGGGTCGTAGCATCCACCTATTGACGACATAATACTAATAATAATAATATTCTTTATTGAAACAATCCGGTTGACAAACGGCAACCGGTTATAGTGTAGGCCTACAGTTATGCAATTGAAACAATTCACAAATGACAGAAGACATAAATCTTAACTACTAACAGAACAGACAGCCTGCAATAGACGGCGCTAATAGCAGCCTACAAAGCATGTCCGCCTACGGATATCGATCTCGGTACCCCTCGCTCTCTCTGCTAGTGTGTTATCCAATGCGCTATCAGACATAGCGCATTGTTGTTGCTGCCAGTACCGTTGACGTCAACCTCACAAGACATGATCGGGTTAACCTATACAAATTGGCCTTTTTAACCCAGTGTTTAAGGCGACATCTTATGGCTGCCTGCAGGGTCGTTGATGGAGACCTTGTCTTACTCGGTTGAAGGAAATTGTTACAAATGAGACTGATTATTAAAATGGAATTGACGAATATACAGCGTCGGTCTATAAACTCTTGAAACCTGTTTAGAGAACGTCGCGTTACATAGTGTTTTAACGACATCTAGCGGTCCTTAGGGTTCTTGACGTCACCATACCTTACCCTAAGATCGATTTTGACAGAACGATTTTTTTATACAGAGAATAGAAGAACCACACCTTTTGAGGGTTTCTTAAAATGGACTTTATAAACGCTCGGATTCACATCTACATATAATATATGCATATAAATAAAATTGGAAATTGGCGCAATTGGACGTACGAACCTGCCTAGCAAGGCAGAGAACCAAAAGAAGAAAAGAGATAAATAAAATATATTATATATATACATATATACATACATTTAATTACATTTAATTGCATTATACATACATAATGCCGCGTAGGGACCCTGGGCAAGTCCTTCACTCGCAATTGTTCGTGCGCTTCGGCGTGAAACTCCGACTCAGCGTCCGCGCAGTAGTCGGGAGCGCCTCTGAATGAGCAATCTGGTAGGGGCGCTATAACAAGTGTTCAAATACAATACAATACAAATACAATGTTGGTTGGTTCCACGTGTGTGCGTGGGCCCGCCAATGGTGACTCTTCCAGCTTACTGTGCACTGTTTTGCTAACTGATGTAATATATTCGTTTGTAATTACATTTAACATAATAAAGGCTAACACAGAGAGCGCCTCTGAGTAGATCTCTTGAAGGGGCGCTATATAAATCTTCAATTAGCCTACATTCCATTACATAACATAGGCGAAGTAACGGAAGCTGAGCTGAGCAGCACAGTGCATGTATCGAAGAGCAGAGAGAAAATCGAATCACCTGTCCTGCGAGGAGCGATAACAGCCGACCAGATTGAGTGAGAAGAGAGATGTCTTGATACATCTGGAGCTGTTGACCATCTACGGAGGAGGCTCTCGCACAAGCCTTGTGATCTTGTTACCTATACAATCGCCCGACAGTGAGCGAACTGTACGTGTCGAGTATAATCCGATCTAAAGTGGACAGTGAGGTAGATTGGCTTCCAGGAGAAGCGATCTCCGATTGACGACTTGTGTGAATTGCTTTAACGGCGCCACAGTTGATGTCCCCGTAAAAGTTTCACCGCGTCTCTGCTGTTCTTGCAATCTTACTCAAACACGAAAGCAAATATTCCTCTGCTTCCTCTCTTCTCTTTATCTGTTACCCTTACATCTCTTTATCTATTACCTTTACATCTCTTTATGAATCTTCTACTTTCAATCAATCAACACTCATTCAATAATTACACACATGTAACTCGATATTGGTGCCCTACGAGATACCTACTCAGAGGTGCTCCCGCGCCTTCCGGCCCAGCCGCGGCTGAAAAAACTGTTTTTAGACATGGATAAAAGCCAAGGAATTTGTCCTTGGTAGCAAACGTAGCTCCAATGGAAGGCCGTTCCAAATGGTCGGACTCGCGACGGAGAAAACCCGGTGTTGCATGGTGGGAGTGCGTGCAAAAGGGACAAGATGCTCCAATTTCAAATATCATCCACCGTGGATATCTGTCTGTCTGTCTACCAACATGACCTTTGGATCGGAATTTTGAACCAGTCACTGACTCTGTTTTTTACTTAGTGTCTGCAAGTAAGCCACTTCCCACGACTCAGTGTTTCTTTGCGCTGAAGATATGTGAAAATAATTACAATATTACTTCTCACAATGGCCAGCTACGTCCGGCTATTTTCATCATCATAATAATAGTTTTAATTGGCAATTACTATAGCAATTACTATAGTGTCTAATGCACAAGGCATCAGCCGATGGCGCGCCAAAACCAGGACACACTCAGGTTAGAAGAGAGATACTGGATAGAAACAGTAGGTAACGGAAAAAAGTAGGGCATGCAGACTTATCATTTTTTATATTTGGTTTTGAGTAAAACAGATATAGACACAAGTTCTACGAATATTCCACTAGGACTTGAACAGTGTGTCACACACGCACAAGCACAAGCACACACACGCAAACAAACACACACACACACACACACACACACACACACACACACATGAACGCAAACGAACACAAACGCCCATGAACACACACGCACGCACACATACACCTATTACACAAACACACACATCAAACGCACACAAACCCCCACACACACAAACGCAAACGCACGCCTACGCGCATTATATATAATAATTGGTGGTCGCAATTCTAAGGAAATTGCGCTTTTCAAGTGCACCGGAATGCGAATTGAATCGTTAAGGTCTATTTTTATTCCGCCCGTCCATCGACCCATTGTCGATGCTGTAAATTAAGCACGCAACGGCGCCCTCCCCGCCATCGACAATTAGGACGGCGACGCAACACAACTATTATATCGAACGCATAATATGCAACAATTTATGTGGCGCCTGTTTGATGTCTCGTAGCAAACACGGCAACAATCGTTGGGAGAGAGACGGGGGTTGGGGTGGGTGGGTGGAGGGGGCGTTGGGCAGTGCATGTCGTCGCAGGGCGTGATTTATATAGCGCCGTCTTTACGGTCGTGGTCTTCACTTCTTCTTACGATGGGCTTCGTTCATCACGGTGGTCGACGACGGTGGAGGAACGATAAACAAGAGGAAAACGAATCGGAAGTTTACACTCGAACGACTTTCTTTATGGCGACGGGAAAGGAGGTTGAGGACAAGCAGATGGAAAGGCAGGCTGAGAGGGCGAGATGGAGAGGCAGGCTGAGAGGGAGAGACAGATGGAGAGGCAGGCTGAGAGGGAGAGACAGATGGAGAGGCAGGCTGAGAGGGTGAGACAGATGGAGAGGCAGGCTGAGAGGATGAGATGGAGAGGCAGGCTGAGAGGGTGAGATGGAGAGGCAGGCTGAGAGGGTGGGACAGATGGAGAGGCAGGCTGAGAGGGTGAGACAGATGGAGAGGCAGGCTGAGAGGATGAGATGGAGAGGCAGGCTGAGAGGGTGAGATGGAGAGGCAGGCTGAGAGGGTGGGACAGATGGAGAGGCAGGCTGAGAGGGTGAGACAGATGGAGAGGCAGGCTGAGAGGATGAGATGGAGAGGCAGGCTGAGAGGGTGAGATGGAGAGGCAGGCTGAGAGGGTGGGACAGATGGAGAGGCAGGCTGAGAGGGTGAGACAGATGGAGAGGCAGGCTGAGAGGATGAGATGGAGAGGCAGGCTGAGAGGGTGGAGAGATGGAGAGGCAGGCTGAGAGGGTGAGACAGATGGAGAGGCAGGCTGAGAGGATGAGACAGATGGAGAGGCAGGCTGAGAGGGTGAGATGGAGAGGCAGGCTGAGAGGGTGGGACAGATGGAGAGGCAGGCTGAGAGGGTGAGACAGATGGAGAGGCAGGCTGAGAGGGTGAGACAGATGGAGAGGCAGGCTGAGAGGGTGAGATGGAGAGGCAGGCTGAGAGGGTGACAGATGGAGAGGCAGGCTGAGAGGGTGGGACAGATGGAGAGGCAGGCTGAGAGGGTGACAGATGGAGAGGCAGGCTGAGAGGGTGAGACAGATGGAGAGGCAGGCTGAGAGGGTGGGACAGATGGAGAGGCAGGCTGAGAGGGTGGGACAGATGGAGAGGCAGGCTGAGAGGGTGAGATGGAGAGGCAGGCTGAGAGGATGAGATGGAGAGGCAGGCTGAGAGGGTGAGATGGAGAGGCAGGCTGAGAGGGTGGGACAGATGGAGAGGCAGGCTGAGAGGGTGAGATGGAGAGGCAGGCTGAGAGGATGAGATGGAGAGGCAGGCTGAGAGGGTGAGATGGAGAGGCAGGCTGAGAGGGTGGGACAGATGGAGAGGCAGGCTGAGAGGGTGAGATGGAGAGGCAGGCTGAGAGGGTGGATGGAGAGGCAGAGAGGGTGGAGAGAGGCAGGCTGAGAGGGTGAGACAGATGGAGAGGCAGGCTGAGAGGGTGGGACAGATGGAGAGGCAGGCTGAGAGGGTGAGATGGAGAGGCAGGCTGAGAGGGTGGGACAGATGGAGAGGCAGGCTGAGAGGGTGAGACAGATGGAGAGGCAGATGGAGAGGGAGGAGGATGGAGATGGAGAGGCTGAGAGGGTGACAGATGGAGAGGCAGGCTGAGAGGGTGGGACAGATGGAGAGGCAGGCTGAGAGGGAGAGACAGACGGATGGAGAGGCAGGCTGAGAGGGTGAGATGACGGACGACGGACAGATGGAGAGGGAGGCTGAGAGGGTGGGACAGATGGAGAGGCAGGCTGAGAGGGAGAGACAGACGGACGGACGGACAGATGGAGAGGGAGGCTGAGAGGGTGAGACAGACGGACGGACGGACAGATGGAGAGGCAGGCTGAGAGGGTGAGACGGACGGACGGACGGACCGACCATCATCCTAACTGGGAGCCAGGGAGGGAAGGGAAGGGAGAGATGGTCGTTGGCGTCGATCGAGAGAGGACTTTGATTTTTGAATCAAGCGTCGTGTGGTAATAGATTTCATAAATCAGTTGACCACGATCGGTCATCCCAGGCATTCATTCACTGCGACTCAACGAACCGCTTATCATCTCTGTCTCTGTCTTCGTCTCTATGTCTGCCTGTCCGTGTCTGTCCGTTCGTCTCCGCTGTCTCTCTTTCAGTCTTTCAGTCGACCGAATACAAAGACCGGACCCCGGCTCAAAATCCATACTCTTCCGTTTCTGGAATAGCGGATGGGCGGACTCAAAGAAAGATAGATGGATGGATGGGCAGATTGATGGATGGAGGGACGGAGAGGTGAATCTGTAAATGGATGGCTGCAGGATGTATGTTTGTATGCATGGATGGATGAATGGATGGATGCTTTCATATTCCCATTCAGCGAAACTTAAATTAATGGCAGTAAGTATATATGTTTTTAGCGCTCAATTGTAGCCTTGGGAACTCATATTCTAACCTGTCAGACATCTGCAGCAAAGCCATAGAGAAATCAACTGCGAGTCTGCGACATTTCCGGGTTAAAGAACCATAACATAGCAGGATGCAGATAAATGGGTAAATGGCTGAACGGCTAAAAGGGTGAACGGCTGAACGGCGGAATGGTTAAATGGTTTGATGCTTAAATAGATGAATAGCTAAATGGCTGAACGGCTAAATGACTGAATAGATGAATGACTAAATGGTCTAATGGCTAAATGGTTAAACGACTGAATGGGTGAATAAATGACTGAATGACGAAATGGCTGAAAGGCTAAATAGGTGAATGACTGTATATGGCGAAATGGCTAAACGTTTGAAGCAGCTAAATGGTTAAGTAGCTGAATAATTGAATGGCTGAATGTCTGAAAGGCTGCATGGCTGGATAGGTGAATGGCTAAACGGCTGCATGGCTAAATGGTCGAATGGCTAAATGGCTAAACTGCTGAATGGGTGAATGGGTGAATAGTTAAATGGCTAAATGATTGAATGGTTGAATGACTTAACTTAATGGCTAGGTTGATATGTGGTGATCATGTGATCTGCATCAATGTTTACAATTTGAAGGCGTTCGCAATTCGCTGATGATATGCAAGGCTTATTTTCTTTACCTCAGGAGATTTTCGTTATTAGAATTTGTTTGACGTACATGCTGCAATTCTAAGATTCGTGACTGCGTTGGCGCTATCACTAGGCTTGCTATTTAATAGCAAACAACAGTTAACAATATAGTTAAGTTTGTGGTTATCGTTTGGTTATGATCCTGAGAATGATCACAATTTGCCCCAACTAACAAACTCTTCTTATGTACCCATATGCTCACTGGCGGTTCCAGATGCATGCTGCACTGATAGCATATGACCCTCGATTAGTAAGGCGATACTTCCGTCTCGTCTTGCTCTCAGAGAGAGAAAGCTGACGAGAGATCTGAAAGGTTAATAAAAAAGATTCAGAGACATAGGCAGTCGTCAGATTTTGCTGCGGCTTCGACTTTTGTTCAAGGTTGCAAAACATAAATTGATACAAGCAAAAATGTGCTGTCGCACAGGCAGGCTTGCTCCTACTCTCTGAACTGGCGTTCTAAACTCTGAACTGGCTTTCTAAACTCTGAACTGGCTTTCTAAACTCTGAACTGGCTTTCTAAACTCTGAACTGGCTTTCTAAACTCTGAACTGGCGTTCTAAACGCTGAACTGGCTTTCTAAACTCTGAACTGGCTTTCTAAACTCTGAACTGGCTTTCTAAACTCTGAACTGGCTTTCTAAACTCTGAACTGGCTTTCTAAACTCTGGTTAAGGGACGCAGGGCCGACCACGTGATGGTCGTTAAGGTTGCTTGGCTGACAGATTTGTGCTCCTGAAATTAGCGACATCTGTCAATTCTAGTTCTTCTGCTCTTTGTCTTTTCTCGACCGTCTCGTGGTATAAATCATGAGTTTCGCTTCTTGCCTTCAGTTTCTTGTTGCTGAAATCGCTTACTAGCTCTATGTTTGTCTTCATCCGTTTGATGATTTTTCTGCAAACAGGTAAGTAAATAATCTAATCTAATCTAATCATATTCTAATCTAAGTTATCTAACCTAATGATGATCCAGTGCTGCAGTGGTAAACTTGGAGGTGAGTAGGCTACACGGTACAGTAGCCTACAGCCTTCAAGTTAGTTTCCGAAAGTTTGAGAGGGATGGTTTGTAGTTTATAGTCTTAAAAAGTTACAGACGAGTCTACACTACGCAGTATTAAACAAAATATGTCAGAGTATTTTCTGAAGGTGAGTACACGATCTGCACAGGTGAGTATACTAAAAAAGTTTCCGAGGTGAGTACACGCTGCATACCAGCGTATACCGCCCCAATCTAATCTAATCTAATCTAATCTAATCTAATCTAATCTAATCTAATCTAATCTAATCTAATAATCTAGTGTAATCTGAACCGATATAATATAATCTAAATCGATTAAGTATAATTTAATCTGGGCATGCTAATCTAAGCTAATGACTTCCGCAGCAAGTCTGATCTGGTCTAATTACTTTTATAAAGCCGCTATCATCATGACCAAGACATCAGTCGATGATAGCTTAGAGTGAAATCGCAATAAAAACCTTAATCCATTGGAAACCCCGGTCGAAATCCGATAGAAGCCAAGCAGGTTAAGAGATTGAGTCTTAGGTTTAGACCTGAATGACATAAAAGAACTGACTGCAAGAACTGTGAGTTGGGCGGCCAATTCAAAAGCTTTGAACCAACGACCGAGAAAGCCCCAGAGCCCAACACTGTTCTGGGGCGGGTTACGTCAAGGGTCACACAGCATCCATTGATCGAGTGCAGCATTTCTTTGTATGAAAGATGCTCACGGAACAGAGCTAGGTCGGTTGGTTAGGATGTAGTACTCTGTGAACTCTAAGGTAGATTTAGAAATGCATTATTTGCTTAAAAGACAGCCAGTGCAATAAATGTGTGTGGTATGCTCATATTTAGCGGTCTTTGTAATGGCTGTGGAAAAAGAATTTCGAACCGCTTGTTGTTTATGCAGGTTTCCTTAATTATACCAATAGGGCATTGTTATCATGGTTCACAAGGGTATCAGTTAATGCTCGTTACAAAGACAAATGAAAGCGTAGCACGTCATTGGTAAATATCGGTTGCCTTTCCTTTATAACCGACGAGGTTAAATCTGAAGATTTTATGTTCATATATTCGTTTATTGGCTGATAAATTCACAAACGGCAACCAGGTACAATTAGGGGAGTGTTTTGAAATGACTTAAAAACGCGCTAACATATATCGGTAGAACTGCGCATGTGGCAGCCTGCGAGGCATCCATGAAGTCTTTGCTAGCCGCAGTTGATAGGTTCGCACTGATACGCTTTTAGGAATAATGTCTGTCAACTGCCCATAATTATAGTGTGGCTAAAACGCTCACAGACATAAACTGTCTTGTGTTAAAAGCACATTTATTGTCGCCTGCCACCAGAAATTTCCTGCTTGTTAAAACTACTTTACTGCCTGACTGCAGAACACCATGAGGATAGTGCTTAATTAATAGCCAAAGTAGTAATTTCTTATGTTTTCAAGCTTTTAATTTAAGGTATGTTATGGTTTGTATACACAAATGTTAGATTGCACTGAAATATTCTTTTATCGTCAACCCCAGATGCTCATTCTGAGGACAAAGTTAGGTTGAAAGTGAGTTATTACACTGTCCTTGCCGTTTTGTCACCATATGAAAAAAACTGCTTACATCAACAATTAAAGACATCATAGGCGCCAACCAACTGGAAGCCTAATTGGGTGCGAATGCACCCAGAGAGCAAGTTTAGTGGGTGAGTCACACCCAGAAGCATTCGTACCTTAACTTCAATACTAACAGTAAACTCCAGTAATCTCACAACTTGAGAAGAACAAGTACAACACAAATACCCAACATTGCATGATCTCACAGCTCGTATAGATCTACAAGAACAATAAATAAATAATAGCACTGAAACGTCCAAACGTCTCCGAAAATGAGCCGAAACTCACCTTATACGGCAGTGTAAAATATAAAAAATATTCCTGGGGTAGAACCTATGCACCCTGAGACAAAACCAAAAGTCGGCCCTTATGAAAGACACTCAAAATTCAGATAACAGACTTTGGTAAGCTCGATGACTGTACAGTAGTCCAAGTATTTTTCATTGATTCAATTCAATTCATTCAATTCATATGCCCTATTTATCACCAAACAAAAGTTCATATTGTTGCAATATGTTATGGCAGTTCTTAGGTTCCAACGGGTAGACCCAAAAGGAACCACATTGTTCCGTTGGCAGGATGCCCTTCTCACTTGTATTTCCATACTCAGTAACATTGACCATCAAAGCATGAATCGACGTCAATACAGAAATGCGCCAGGGAGTCCGGAAACGTGCGAGATGGTGCATTACAGTAGTCCAACTATGAACTATAGCTGTATTAGGCATTCATTATATATGGTTTGTACAGTAGGCAAATTAAATCAGTGGGCTCATCAGACATTGGAACTGCTCAACGGTTGTCCCGATTATCTGATTAAGACATGACCGTGATCAAACTGAATGGTCTTCAGTCGTTGGCTAGATAGAGGCGTAGTCATCTTCAGGCATCGAGCTCGTTTCTAAGGTAGGCTTCCTGAACACGACGATAGAGAAAGAGCTTGTCCTGGCTCTCCTACAATAATTCATCAATGTCAATCGATTAGTAGAAGGTATGAAGTAAACATACTGAGAGGTACAAAGAGACGGAGAAACAGAAATATAGACAGAAATATAGATAGAAATTTAAAAATACAGATATATATATACATGGAAATGTAGATGCAGATACAGGTGGAAATATACGTAGAGATATAAAAATAGATAGAAATACAGGTAGATATAGATAGGGAAAAATAGATATAGATAATATCGATAGATATATAGATAAAAATATAGATAGAGATATATAAGTAGAAATAGGCCTAGAGACATAGATAGAGATAAAGATAGAGATAAAGATAGAGATATATAGAAAGAGATTAAAGTTGAATCTAATGGGACATGGACTATTCGACGGAATACGAATGTGAATACGAATAGTAGGTAACAGACAAAGAAGGATCGGAATATAAATCTCCTCGGTGTATTGTTGCGGTGCCGACCAATGGAGCGAACCTCCAGGAGGGAATTCTTGAACTCATTGTCTCCTCGTCTGGTCCGAGGCTTTGACATTTGCTGCAGAGTTCTGTCAATTCTTTGATGTCCTTCTGGTCTAAACTTAAATCCCATCGCTTTCAACTTGCTCATTCAGCGTGGCCTAGCTTCTGCACTCTGTGATCTCTCGGATTTCAAACTGACTCCTTCATTAGAATAGAGATCGGGTTAGATCAGATTTGAAACGACTGAGACAGGGACAGAAAATGAAATAGGGTCAGGAAAAGAAACATTGACAAAGGCAGGAACAGAGGCAAGGACACAGACATATACAGGGACAGAGAATGGAACAGGGTCACGAAAAGAAACAAGGACATAGGCAGGGACAGAGACAAGGATACTGACAGAGACAGGGACAGAGACAGAGACACACAATGCAACAGGATCAGGCAAAGAAACAGGAAAAAGGACAGGGATAGAAATAGGGACAGGTATAGTGAGAAAGACAAGGAGAGAGGCTGAAATGGAGACAAGGAAAAACAGAGAAAGAGAAAGGTAAAGTGAAAATAAGCAAATAAATTTTAATGAAGGTTTTCTTCAACTGAAAGACAGGGTCATTATGTTTTGTTAGTCGATACCGTTTTCCCACGACACCGATAGCAGCCTTACAGATCTACTTCCCTTCCCTCATCGCTTCTTATATAGGCCTATCCTGTCAATCATCATCATCGTTATCGTTGAGGCCATTAAGTCATTATCATATTCATTACCATCACCACCATCACCATCATTATAATCATCACAAACATCATGACTATCATCATTCTCTTCGTTACCAATAATATCTGTTGTTCGAGTTGTCTGGCAATTTTTCTGTTTCGACTTGCCATCACAGAGAATAAGCAGATGAAGAATCTGAAAAATTAATGTCAAAACAGCAACAGTAAAACACTTGTATATCTAATCTAACTTAATATGATCTAATCTAATATAATCTAGCTACAGCATCGTCATCAAAATGCCCCAGGCATCAATCGATGGCGCCATCAAATGAAATAGCAAAGATCATGACCAGTTGTATAGAAATCGTACGAAATCCGATAGATCACAAAACGAGGATAAATGTTGGCACTTAGTTACAAACAGATGAGTCTGTTTGAAGTTAAGTGCCAACATTGGCCTGGTTTTTCAGATGAAAACAGATGAGTCCGTTTGAAATGACATTCTGACCTGAATGACATAAAAGAACAAGCATATCGATCCATAGCGAATTTTATTGTATTGTACTGTACTTAAAAATTTATAAAGCACCTCTCACAGTGCACACCAGTGCGAAAGTCCTCGAGAATAAAGACAAGTTTTGAGTTAGCGAAAAGATGTAGCAGGACCACCAGATAGTATGGCAGTGCGAACAAAGAGGGGGAGTTGATTCCACAACGAAGGGCCAATGCAGGCAAAGGCACGGGACTGGGCTATGGCTGTTCTCCCACGAGGAACAAAAAGGTCAAGACGATCCGAAGAGCGGACCGGGCGAAGAGAAGCAGCCGAGGTGGGCCGACGTATTGAGTCACATACGTATTTAGGGGCAAGACCTGGATAGCAAATTCCATTGCTCCGGTGAGGCTATATCAACTGTCCGACAAATCAGCACTGTTCTGACAATACTTAAAATCAAAGCTGTCAGATAAAATTAAAATGACCGAACATAACACTCCTTGGCAGCTTGTAGAAGCCCTTATAGAATTCCTAGATCCTAGTTACCTTCATTGTGTTTTTATGGCGGCACTTGTAAAGCGCATACGATCATTAAATGTGAACTAAGCGTGCGTGTATGGGCAACTTGTCCAGGGTCATTACACGCAGTCCGATCCAGAGCCTCGAAGCCGCAATCGCTGGATGACATACCCAACACGCTACCGAATAGCCAACGTGTCGCATCTTAATTAAGAGGCATGCTTTGACATTTGAAGTGGTTACGTATGTATTTATGCATGCATGTATGTACTATTGTATTAATGCACTAATGTATGTATGCATGTATGCATGTATGTATGTATGTATGTATGTAATGTATGTATGTATGCATGTATGTATGTATGTATGTATGTAATGTATGTATGTATGCATGTATGTATGTATGTATATGTATGTATGTATGCATGCATGCATGTGTGTGTGTATGTATGTATGTATGTATGTACGTATGTACGTATGTATGTATGTATGCATGTATGTATGTATGTATGTATGCATGCATATGTGTGTAATTGAATATGGATGGAGACTTGCATGGAGGCAGTGGAGACGAAGGAAAAGAAAGCCCAGCTGGAGATGTATCGGAAGAAGTCCTTGGCAGCGTCTGACCAACCGATGATTGCGAATGGAAACGATCGATACATGTAGTAGTCCTCTTCGGAATAGACGCGAAAGGGACTACAGCCTTGCGACGGATGAAGCCTAGAATATCAAAGACACGAACAGTAAGGTAACGTAAGGTTACATTCAGTAAAGTAAGATATGACATGGTTCGATATCATATGACAGGGAAAGGTAAGGTTGAATATGATGTCAGGTAAGGTATGTATGTATGTATTTGTATGTGGGATCGAATTGATGTATAAAAGCGCGGCGCCTGCATATCTCCATAAGCAGCGATAACCATCTCCCGCCTGTTTGACCATGGCAAGGTTAAATACGTCAAAATGAGGTAAAGTCAAATAATTAGGCAGATGTCTACGTATTTACTTTACCTAATTACAATTAAACAAATTTATGGTACGCAAAAAATTATTGACCTGTAAGTTAATGTAAAGTGAGGTAGGGCATTGTGATGTGAGTTAAGGCAGGTTTATATAGGATTAGGTAAAGGCAAGGTAAGGTAAGTTAAGATATGATAATTATTATATCTTAATAGGGACCCTGGGCAAGTCCTTCACTCGCAATTGCTCATGCGCTTCGGCGTGAAACTCCGATACAGTGTCCGCGCTGTAGTCGGGAGCGCCTCTGAATGGGAAATCTTGAAGGGGCGCTATAACAAGTGCTCATGCATACATACATACATACATACATACATACATACATACATACATACATACATACATACATACATGCATACATACATACATACATACATACATACATACATACCTACATACATACATACATACATACATACATACATACATACATACATACATACATACATACATGCATACATACATACATACATACATACATACATACATACATACATACATACATACATACCTACATACATACATACATACATACATACATACATACATACATACATACATAACATACATACATAAGGTAAGGTAACTTAAGGTAATATCATTTTTAGGTAATATAAGGTAATTTAAGCCAAGGTAAGGTAAGTTTATTAGTATCGAGTTGCGTTCGTGACTTACCAGCCAATGGCGAAGGTGACGATGAAGTAGCAGATGGTGAGTGAGATGAGAGTGACAATCATGAAGAAGAAGTTGAAGCGAGACGCTCTGTTGATCCGTGACGACGGAACGCAGCAGCAAAACAAAATCCTCTACAAGAAAAATGCTACTGACCGAAATGAAGTCTCACAGAGAGTCGTCGTACATTCGCATCTATTGCAGAACATGGGAAAGACGCCATTGCACGTACTCTGGTAGAGCCAGTCCCAAGCCTGGAGAAAATGGGGCGACGCTAATTATCTTTGATAAGACGCTCCACTGGCTTCCTAATGCCGAACGACCTTCCTGTAGGATCCAATTAAGATTTGCAGACCTAGCGCGCATGAAAGGTGCAATAGCAAATGAATAAGTAAGGAGAGGGTATATGAGCCTAAAAGTATAGCGATTAGGAAGGTTACGGCTCAAAGGTAATGAAAGCAGACAGTTCCGTGGTTTGACGACATCAAAAGACACCAATTGTTATTGACATTCTCTTTTGTGCGTACATTCAAAAACACACTCACACACACAAGGAAACATACGACAAAACGTGTAGACGTATACTTACAAACAAGTGTGAACTTAAAGTGAGCTTTGATATGCACGATTGCACGTGTGCGTTTCCATATAGGACTACAGCACACAAGCCACACATACATACAAGCACTGAATTTCAAACCCAAACCGAATATGTGTAGAAACCGCTACAGTTACATCACTTACATGGGATGCAGGGTCTGCAATAATTATTATTATAACGAGTACTTTCCAATGCCTGATAATTTGATATTCTATATATAGTCAGCATTCTTATTGCGCTTCGTAGGGACATATCTTAAAAAGTACAATTTAAGGTTAACTTGCACACACAAACAAATAATAAAGTAATGTAAGGTAATGGAAGGTATTGTAGCGTAATGTAAAAAGGGCAATCTCACCTTTTTCATGTAGAAAAAGAGGAAAAGCTTGACGGCAGTAATTGGTAGAATGAGCGGACAGAAGAATGCGCCAATCCTGTGTAAAACAGACAATGGCAGAATGCGACAATAGACAAACAGAAAGGAAGCGAGCTAAAACAAACAATCAAGTAAACCAACATCAAGGTAGACAACCCACTACGAGTAAATGGTCAGACAAACAGATAAACGAACATAGAAACAGAGCAGGCCTAAGAGGAAGCAACTGAGAGAAAACTGTGAGACAGAAACATAAAGAAAAAGAACCAAAACCAAGTACATAAAATAAGTTATAAAATTCTAAATGTAACTTTAAGTAAGTTGAGGTTCTATCTCCCATCGTATTTCGTAACGAAATAAGTAATCGTAAACTCCAAACTTCTAAAGCGCCACTCGAAAGACAAACGCAGGGCACCAGCTTATTCACGAGCGCTGGTAAGTAAGTAAGATGGTGTGATGAAGCACATGGACATGGTCTTACCAGCAGATAGTCTGCGTGTAGACGGCTGAGAGGACTTCCGCCGAGACGTTGAATTCGACGCCTCCATCTTTTCCATTCTCACAGCAACACCTGTTGGAATGTCCCATTGAACAAATGTGCAATCATGAATATTGCATGGGCGGGCGGGCGGCCGGGCAGGTGGGCGGACGGACGGGATGAATAGATGGGTGGGTGGGGGAATGGATGGAAGATGTATGGGTGGAAGATGGATTAAGGATGAATGGCCGGACGGATGGATGGGATCATGGATGGGGCCAGTGGTGTCTACCAATGGAGTTGGGAGGGGGCTGCGAGAACGATCTCCCACGGTTGTAAGAAGCGGGTGGTTTGACGTTTTGGAGATAAACTGGGGGTTATTGCTGATTTCTGTATATTGATTTACAGTTCTGAGTAAGACAGCCGAGAATGGGGGTTTGTTCTCTCGTTCCAGGTGGAAGGGGGGGTGTGGACGCCACTGGATGGGGCTGGGTGGATAGATGGGTGGATGAATGGAGCACTTTTATACTGCATAGTATATTCTGTGCACTGTGTAATTATTGTAGTCCTTCATATTTTTTTATGAATAACTGAATGAATGAAAGTGACATTAGTTCCTGTCTGAAGAAAAAATGCCTGTGTACTCTGTAGGCACATTGGTATCTTCAGTGTCGGACATCTCTGTTGTAATTATTAACTAATTAAGAAGTAAGAATATCCTTTAATTGACCAATTGACAACTGCACTTTGGTGTAAAAACAACATAGTTGAACAAGTAACCTTCCGAAAGTAATTGTGCCGAGAAAGCTGAAGAAGACTGTTAGGAAATCGATGATGGCCAACGTATACATCTGTTGTCCCAGACGATTCTCCCAACACTGAAATCGAAATCAAAATGCATTTGGTTTCATTGTCGGCTTTGGAGATCTTAAACAGCAGCTACTGATAGAGTTCTCAATCTCCGTGAAGCATATGAAGTGTATGTCCTGTGCCTTGTAACCGTAGGGTCGCAGGTTTGAATCTACTTCAAGCCAATGCGCAGCGACCTTGGACAAGTTTCTCACTCATAATTGTCTGCGAGGAAGGCAACTGGAAACCACCTCACTCATCTCATTCCCGGGTGGCATAAAACCCATTGGATCTGCCTTCGAATAGAGAACTCATTATCATCATATGAAATTAGAATTCGTTCACTCACTGATGAGTTTTTCAAGAAGTTGCGTTTCATAAATATCTGATTACAATATTACAATAATACTGAGAGACAAATATGGGCTTGAAGTGTTAGCGACTTAGTTTTATTAGGCTCGGTATAAGAGGGCGGTTGGATAGTCTCCCCTTGCCGCCTCGCCTTCCCACCGATAGTGTACGGTCAGTGTGCTCATTATAGCTGAGTTGGTTAGGGGCGCAGGTGGAGTAGGAATCTCGAAACAAATTTCTGTCCTGACGGGGATTTGAACCCCCGACCTCTCTACAGACATTTTCAGTACGTTAACTACTAGATTATCGCGTAATAATACATAGCTACGTGACCTTGCTCAATACCTTATCGTAACTTGCCTCACCTGACATTACCTACCGTTTCAGATGAATATGCCGTTAGCTTAGATTAATTATTAGCTTTGAGTGATATGTTAAAAACTCATGTAGCATGAGGAACATCCGTTGAGTGAAGTTTGGAATTCCAATCTAATATAATCTTAGAATTCTTTTATAGCGCCACTATCCAATAAATGATGGCATACCAGTGGCTCTCTACAATTCGGTCAGTTCATGGTCAGTTGAGAGACATCCTAATGAGGTAGAAGAGGAATGGCAAAATACGTAGGAATTGCTGAAGAAGAGATTCAGAAAACAAGTCAACGGCATAGAACAGTGCGCTATATAAATTCCGCATGGTGGAACCGTCTCACTCACCGGCATTTCAGGACAGGTGTGGCATTCATTCGGTTGACAGTCAAATATCTGAGTGAAGAGAGCGATAACGAGGAAGGCAACGGATGCTAAGCGAGTGAAGACCATCCTTAAGAAGACAAGACGCAACAAACCAAAAATGCTACTATCATGGTCCTATGTAATTGTTTAAATACAAATACAATGTGCTGCAAAAGATACAAAGGATATTCGATTTCATTGTCGTCAAGACATTATCTTCATCATTACTCATGGATGGATGGATGGATGGATGGATGGATGGATGGATGGATGGATGGATGGATGGATGGATGGATGGATGGATGGATGGATGGATGGATGGATGGATGGATGGATGGATGGATGGATGGATGGATGGATGGATGGATGGATGGATGGATGGATGGATGGATGGATGGATGGATGGATGGATGGATGGATGGATGGATGGATGGATGGGTGGGTGGGTGGGTGGGTGGGTGGGTGGGTGGGTGGATGGGTGGATGGATGGATGGATGGATGGATGGATGGATGGATGGATGGATGGATGGATTGATGGATGGATGGATGGATGGGTGGGTGGGTGGGTGGGTGGGTGGGTGGGTGGGTGGGTGGGTGGGTGGGTGGGGACTTGGGTGGGTGGGTGGGTGGGTGGGTGGGTGGGGATTTGGGTGGGTGGGTGGGTGGGGGGGGTTGGGTGGGTGGATGGATGGATGGATGGATGGATGGATGGATGGATGGATGGATGGATGGATGGATGGATGGATGGATGGATGGATGGATGGATGGATGGATGGATGGATGGATGGATGGATGGATGGATGGATGGATGGATGGATGGATGGATGGATGGATGGATGGATGGATGGATGGATGGATGGATGGATGGATGGATGGATGGATGGATGGATGGATGGATGGATGGATGGATGGATGGATGGATGGATGGTTTTACACAGTGTAACAGTATGAAATGCATTATGTGCTATGTACTATTATGCTCCTGTTGGGAACAATAAATTTAATTTAAAGAAAATTTAATTCAATATACATGTATATATAAAGGGGGGTTACAAAACATTTTTCTAAAGTACTTGCTAGAAGCACAAGTACCCACTAGCATACTTACAGTACGAGTAATACGGCGAACTCCGTTTCTTCGGTGAGAATGGCGAGTCTTAGGAAGAGTTGGAATAAGCATGGTAAGATCGTGTTGACGAAGGTCAAGGCCATCGAAGAAAGATACTGCAACAGGAGGTTGAACAGTTCCTGGAGTCCAGCATCAGCTATTACGATTTCTCGCAGCTGTCGAGGAAAAGAACAAAGGCTTCATCTGTATTATCATCCGGACAAAGGTAAAGTACTACTAACGCTAATGATGATGATGATGGATGTCTTCATAATAATAATTGTAACAATAGTAATTAGAGTATTTGTAGTGGTAATAATAACAGGAGCAGTAGTAGTCACATTAACAGTAATATTAATAGTGGTGGTGATGATTGATGGCGATTATGGTTCTTTTGATAATGATAATGTTGACGACGATGATCATGATGACGATTTTGTTGTTTGTTGATTATGATGGTGACGATGATGTTGATCATGGTTATGGTGTTTATGTGGTGTTGTTATTGTCGTTGTTTCTGTTGATGTTGACGATGATTATGATGATGATTATGATGATGATGATGATGATGATGATGATGATGATGATACCTTCATTGGCACAGTCAAAGAACCACATACCAAGGCTCTGTGCTTAAATCAACAGTCAAAGACGCAGCCACCAAGGATTTGTACCTAAATCTTATGATCTTTCAACACCCAGGACTGCATCTCTCGCGCCTTATGAAATTCCTAAAGGAACTGAATGGATAACCAAAATACATGCATACAACTACCTGTGCAGAAATTATAAGAAAGAGAGCGGAAGTAAGGAATCAGGAGTATGAGAGAGGCTAAAGTCAATGAGCTGGAAATGCAGATCTACCTTTCTTACACAAAAATGTTCTGGGATTTATCCTTGAGACCTAGACATAACTTTTCAAAACTAAATTCTAACTTGTGAAGCGAACTGAAACTTTGAAACCAAAATATACCTATCGAGTAAAAATTAACAATTCGAATCCGAATGTAAATTTGTGATTTTATGTATATAGACACTATGCATGGCGCCTTTTCTAAACCTCGCAAACATGTTTATGCTACAGCTGCATTTCCTATCAAAATTTACCCATGGAACGAAACTGGTGACGACAAGGTAGAGAAAAAAGCCTGATGCTGCAATCAGACCCGTGATGAGAATTGCGACTATGAGGCGAAGGATGAAGATGCCGACCTTCTTTCCTCGAGACCTCTGCTTCTTTTGCCTGTACACCACATCCTTCTCCATTTCGTTCTGAAGTAGTAACCCATAAAATTTATTAATGTAATTGAACATTTATATAGCACCCCTATCTACTCAGAGGCGCTCTCTGCGCTTGCCTATGTAATGTCAAATGTAATTACGAACGAATATATCAGTTAGCAAAACAATGCACAGTAAACTGAAAGGGTCACCAGTGGCGGGCCCACGCACACACGAAGAACCAACCAACGGATTCCCGTCGACAGCTGAAGATGGCATTGATGTTCAGATAATATTAATACATGCATACAATCATGCATGCACACACAATCATATACACATGCGTAAACGCATACCCATACACATAATTATGCATGACAGTTTAACGGGTTTATTTTGTGAGTCTGTTTTCGATAGTTGAACCGCGACTCAATGACATTTCTAACATTATCAGAAGATGCACATTCAGTTGTAGCTACCATCGACTTACGCCTTTTGTTTATTCGTAATCGTAATCTTAAAAACTTCTAAAGCGCCACTCGAAAGTCAAGCGCAGGGCACCAACTTATTCACGAGCGCTGAGCTTATTTACGAGCGCTGATTCATTTATTGTAATGGCGCTATAACAGTTCACACGTAATATAAAATACGCAATACCATAGCGCCTTAACTATTGCCAGCAGAAGGTAAAAAGACTACGCTTAATAGATAATAAATGAGGAAATAACATCACTTGGACTAACAAAGGGGAGCATTGGACTTGACAAATGACCGAGGACAATGGAGATGATTTATTCGTGCCCATCACCGCCAAATGGCTGGCGTCAGCAACTGATGGTGATGATCATTTCATTTTAATCACTAATAGGTAGAATTGGTTATCTAAAATACAAGAGGTTTTGTTGATAGCTGAGAGGAGTTATGTAACTTTCAAAATATATATGACGTTATATTATATATTATACTACGTTGTATAAAACAATACGCACTAGTATCGTGCAGTAGAACTGTCTCTTTTTACTTCCGGCTGCACTTTCGTTCGTGAGATTATGATCCCAACATCCAAAGACCTGCTCCGAGTACCTTTGCTTATTCGCACCTGGAGTCTCGACTATGTTGGTGCGGAGAGACGATGCTATGCTAAACACGAAACAGAACTTATAAACAACGGCGAGAAATTATGCAGAGGGAATAGATATTTTAAGAGACTACATCGAAAAGACGGGAGATTTAATTTCTTATTCATCACACGTTCCTATAAAACATTTAGTTTATTATAATCAATAGCGGGTTTGTAATTAGCTGTAATTATTTGCTCTGTAAACATCTTACAAAATGACGATGATGATGATAATAGTAATTATAATGATGATAATAATAATAATAGTAGGGCCTATTCATATTATTAACAGCAACAACAGCAACAATGATGAAGACAATAGCAACGAGATTCCTCCTTACGGTTCCAGTCTACGATGAACCTCTTGTAGCCCAAAATGAACAAATTCCACAGAGGCTTGTTCATTGTGGCCCACGAAGCCCTTCGACGGAAGCATATAATAATTATTATTGTACGACAGTCAATGCAAGTAGTAAAGAGACTGCTGCTGCTGCCTGCTACGATGAATTGATGTTGCAGTTAAGAATAGCAGTTGTTTTGCTAGAGAGTAGTTTCTCTTACTAGAGAACGATGATCCAAAGGATGACAACGAAGCAAACCATGGTGGCAAAGAGGAACGCCAGTGAAGACAGATACAATGGTTTGTCGAAATAGTAGCCGAGAAAGAGAACACTCAGCTCCATCCACTCCTGAACAGATAAATCATTTACATTAATTGCATTATCCGTTAATTAAATAATTCTTGTTCTTATACTAATACCCTGCGCACATATACCGCGCTCCCGCAATTCAACTCGAGCTCATCATGGCTGACTTTTTGTATTGTATTGTATTTGATCATGCCGTTACAACGGCGCTTTAACAAGTTCAACACTGAGTAAGGAAGGTTTAAAGGTTTCAGGTTGAGAGAAAGAGGCAGAGATGCCACCAGAGAGGATGGTAATGCAACAAGAGGGGATGAGTTCTCATGCATTGGATCATCTTCAATTCAATTAAATCCCATTAAATTCATTCCTCGTGGAACATTCTTCCATTGCATTTATAAGTACTGCTGCACTCGAACCTGTGCAGCAAACATTCTAAAGCTGTCACAAAATTCACTTTTTTAGATCTGACAGATATCCATGTGAGCAGCGCTTTTGTGAGGTACTAAAAGGCGCTATATTAAGTGTCTTGATACATTACATACATACTTACATGCATGCATACATATGATGCCATGGGATTTAAAACACTCTACGAAGAAACTAAGGTCTCTTATAATTAGGTAAACGTCGTCAACTTCTGGCTAAGAGGAAGTTATTCCAAAGGCGTCATTTATTTATTTGCTTCATCTGCTCCGCTCTTTGCGCTACCTTCATTCGCAAATTGAGACAATGTAAAATGAAGTAAAGGCAAATGTAAAATGAAGTAGGAGGCCAGGACTCAAGACCTAACATGCCGGGCAGCTATTTACCTTTTTCTGGAAAATAGAACTTACAAACAAATGATTTTTCAACCCATTTTACATGAAATTTGGAACACAGATGATGTTACCGTTCCCTGCAAGATGTCGAGTATAATCAAGTACCACATCCTTCCATGGGGCGATATGATTCCGTTCTCGTAGATCTCAGTGCACCAGCAAGCCTCTCTGATCCCGATCTCATCTCTGTAATTGCCTTCGGAGGACGTATTTCCTACAAAAGCAGAATTATCGATAATAATAACTATTGACAAGAATGGTGGTGATGACGATGACGATAATGAATACAACGATGTCCATAATAATAATAATAATATAATAATAATAACAAAAATAATGATAATATTAATATATTATTTTATAAGTAACAGTGTTGATTATTATTATGATGATATGATGATGATGATGATGATGATGATCGTTATTGTTATTATTATTACTACAACTACTACTAATACTACTAATACTACTACTAATGCTGCTATTATTATTATTATTATTATTATTATTATTATTATTATTATTATTATTATTATTATTATTATTATTATTATTATTATTATTATTATTATAATTATTATTATTATTGTCATTATATTATAATAATACCAACAATTGTAGTGGTTATATGAACAATAGTAAAATTCTAGACTGACCGACATCCGGTTGTATTTCTGTGTCGTTCGTTACGTATATGAAAGGCATGATCGTTGCCGTAGAGAGGCTGAGATTCCCTTCCGGTTGCAGGGTATAGTTCGCATCCGGTATGGCGGTGGTCGTAGGATAAGCGGAACAGTTGACGGTTTCACGGAAGTGTTCGGGCGGCAGGATAACCTGAGGCAGGAGAGTGGAGCAAGTGATGACGAATGAAGACAGGAGGTTGACCAGGAGAAGCCATTTGACGAAACGGAAGTAGGAGACGGTCGCACCACCGAAATGACCTATATATATGTATATATTGCAGCATTGCATATATATATGCACACACATGTATACATATACTAACTAGTTATAATATATAATATACATATATATATCGAAACATTATATATGCAAACATGTTATATACACACTCATGCACAGTCAAAGCTTCAATAGTTTGTGTATCTTGTTCATATAATATATAAATGCCAAGTCCAAAATCAACATGAGATTTTGCATCTGCTTACGATAGAAAACAACGAAACAGAAACGAATGTAGACTAATTGAAATATATGTATATATCATTAATGTTTATGTAGCCTGCATGTGACAGCAAGACTCACTAATTAGAAAGATGTTTCGAAAATTATATAGCGACGACAAAAATAATGATTAAGGGCTGACGGTAGCCTTTAGTGTTAGGATGATGTTGAAAACGACGACGATGACGATGTTAATGATGATGATGGCGATGATGATGGTTCTTGTGACAACGACGAAGATCATGACGATTACGACAACGCTATGATTATGGTGATGAAGGTAATAATGAGCATGAGAAAAAGGCTTTGGGGAAGTAAAGATAACACCAGATATATATACAGTAGGCGATATGTGGTGAGTTGCGTATAGTTGTAAATAGATCAATAAATTAATCAATTAATTAAAATAGATCAATTTCAATGATTACAGTAATGGCTTCAGCTAAAATATTTCGACAACAAAAGTAGTAAAAAACCACATTAGATTTGCAGCTGATTTTTGGATCACTATGACATCACCTTCGATTTCTTTTAAAGTATTTGTCCACAGTGCAAAGATTCCAGATAAGTCTTTCATTTTCGACCTGAAGTGTTTCCATTCCTTCGAAAGCACAACACAAGTTATTTCTCAGCCACTTCGGTCCAGTCAAGTACGGTGAAGTACCGTACATGAATCAAAGTTAAGTGACCTTCGTTACCTGTCAATGTACTAGGTATAATGACGCTTCAGTTACCTCTTGAAAGGATTAAGACGTTAATCTGTTTCTTTATTTACAGCACTTATTCCTCTGAGTACTGATAAACTATGCTAGTCTACTGTAAAGGATAACTGAGCGCTAGTTCTGCAAGTGCTTCTTCTCTGGAAAATCCCTCTCTTGCTATGGTCATAAAAGCAACTGCAAAAATCCCAATTTAGATAACTGTACTCCACCATACCTCTCTTTCTAATTAAACCAAAATATATTGTTCTCAGATTATTTGTCAGCTAACGCTAGTGCTCCCAATCATTCAATCAATCGAAATTTATATTGCGCTCCTTCAAGATCTCTACTCAGAGCGGCTCCCCACCCAGGCGAGGGGGAAGAGAACAGTCTTAATCCGCCAGTTTTAAAACTTCGAAACGCAATGACAAGCCTTCACGGTCACATACAGCAGTAGCATGAACGCGTTGAATTGTATTGTATTGTATTTGAACACTTGTTATAGCGCCCCTACCAGATTTCCCATTCAGAGGCGCTCCCGACCACTGCGCAGACGCTGAATCGGAGTTTCACGCCGAAGCGCATGAGCAATTGCGAGTGAAGGACTTGCCCAGGGTCCCTACGCGGCGACTTTGAGGTGGATTCGAACCCGCAACCCTCCAGCTGCAAGGCACCGAACATACCCCTAAACCACCGCGCCCCAGTTGTATTGTGATGTGTTGTATTGTGTGTTGTATTGTACTCCACGTTTATAATGCGACCGAGCACCCGCAGTAAAGATCCGAGAAATTAATCTCTGATAAACCGACCCGACCGGGAAGCGAACCCGGGGCGCCGGCGTGACGAGCAGGTTACCAACCCACTCGGCCACTCAGGATCCTTATGAATGCTACTGCTATATAGGCCTATCAAGTTTACATTGCTTGCTTGATTGCTTACTTACTTTCTTGCTTGCTTGCTTGATTGTTTGCTTGATTGATTGATCGATCGATCGATTGATTGATTGATTGATTCCTTGATTGCTTGACTGACTGATTGACTGATTGACTGATTGATTGACTGACTGATTGACTGATTGATTAATTGAGTAATTGATTGATTGATTGATTGATTAATTGATTGATTGATTGATTGATTGATTGATTGATTGATTGATTGATTGATTCATTCATTCATTCATTCATTCATTCATTCATTCATTCATTCATTCATTCATTCATTCATTCATTCATTCATTCATTCATTCATTGATATAGAGTCCGACGAAACTAAGTCTTACTTCAGCTCGTCGTCTTTTTCGCTTCTCCCTTTTGGATTCTTCCTCATCGAAAAACATCGACTGCCTATCGTAAAGTAAGAAAACCTATACGTTGCAATACTTTACTTTACACCAGTGTCTACAATACTCAGAAACGTCAGCTGCACACTTTATTTAACTGTCAAACTGAACTAGGAAGTAAGATTTCTGGTAGAATGAAATCGCATGTGGTTCACTTGAGCTAATCTCTCAAAAATCCATACTATAGACTCCAGACAAGTCAACTATGCACTCGAAAATGTCAGCTGCACACTTTGTTTAAGAAAACAGGTTATTTTAAGGCTCTGCTTTTGAATTACGCTACATAGAATAACAAAATGGGAAACTAAAGAATAAGCGCAATAAGGTTTCTCTATGGGGGTTCATGGTGTAGTGATAACATCACTGGCGTGAAGAGCAGTAGGTAGCGGGAACGCTTTCCGCAACCCTCCCAAAAGGTCCACTCAACCTATCATTTGCGAGATGGCGCATTGGTAAAATTAGATGTAGGACGTGATAGGCGCCTTGCATGGCTGCCGAATGCAGCTAAATTCGATTCCTGTAATATCAATCAATCAATCAATCAAAACTCTTTTATTGAAGCCATGTCAAATAAAAATCACATAACATTTAACATAAAATATCAGGATTGGCCGCAAGAGGAGTCCCAAAAGGGATCAAGATCCCGCTAACTATGGACACCTAAAACAACATTTCAGAAATTTGAATTAGTGATAGCTAAATCCTTGACAAACAGTGCAACATCAAGTTTCATACAGTAATGCAAACAGTATAGTACATAGTACACAGTACATGATAAACACAATTCAAAACAGTATGAAAATAAAGAAAAAACGAATAACTTGCGATCATCCGTTCATACTATGAACTGTAATCATACTGCGTACTTGTCAGTTTGAATTAATAAAGAATATATTATTATTATTATTATTATTATTATTATTATTATTATTATTATTATTATTATTATTATTATTATTATTATAATTATTATTATTGCTGTACCATTGAATTTGCACAATGCTTTATATGGCATCACCATATGGTGGTTTTAGATATACAACTACGACTACGATGATGACAGCGATGATAGCAACGACGACCAGTGGTAGAAAATAATAGTGATAATAGCAATATAACAGTGACACTGATGATGATTATGATTACGCTGAATATAATGTTGACAACGACGGTGATGAAAGCGATTGCAGCAAATGACAACAGCCATAATTTGATGATTATGATCATGCTGATAATAATGACGATGTTAATGATAACAACAAACATCCACGATGACGATGATGATATTGATGACAATGACTACGATGATGACGTAGTATCTACATCTAATGGATTACCTGATGGATTATATGTGTCCATAGTATCTGTAGGCCTATCTGATAATGACGACGATGATAACGACAACGATAATGATTATGATGGCGACGACGACGATGATGATGATGGTAATGAGGATGAGGATGGTGGTGGTGGTGGTGGTGATGATGATGATGGTGGTGATGATGATGATGATGATGATGATGATGATGATGATGATGATGATGATGATGATGATGATGATGAGGAGGACGACGACGACGACGACGACGACGACGACAACAACGATTAAAGCGAAGACAATGACGCCAACTTGATGCTGTTACTTTTTTTTTTCGTCGATGAAAATAGTGAAGTCTGCCTTGCTTCTGGGTCTCTGCCCTTCAGCCTCGGCTTCTTCCATCACTGCCTCGACTTCCTTCCTCCGCAGTCGGATGGTGTTCGCTCCCTGAACCAGCAGCGGTGCCACTCCTCGTTTCCACGTCCTCAACCTCGTCTTTATCCTCACTGTCTCCGGATCCATCGTCCGAACAGAACTCGTATCCAGTTCATCCTCATGGTCTTCGTCGTTCAGTTCCTCCTTGAAATCTTCGAAGGATCCCGTCCGATTCTCGAAGGATTCAAAACCGGAAGTAGCACAGTCTTCCGGTTTGCTCGATGTCGATGGAACCATTTCGAGATCGTTTTCGACCACGGCTGACCCGAGACCGTCATCTCGTTCAAGGCCCTCGTGGCTAGTTGAAGGACTCTCTCCAACTTCTGGTTCGTCATCGTCGTAGTCTGGAGACTCTATGTCGGTTTCGTAATCCGGTATGGTTTCGTAATCCGGTACTTCTTCTTCTGTGACTGAAACTTAGTATCATGATAGTAATGATGATAATACAACTACTACAGCTGCTGCTACTGCTGCTACTGCTACAACAACAACAACTACTACTGCTACTACTACTATTACTATTACTACTACTACTACAACTACTAATAATAATATTACTAATAATAATATTACTAATAATAATAATTAATGTTATTATAATTATTGTTATAATAATTATTATTATTTATTATTATTATTATTCGACATAATAATACTAATAATTATTATTATTATTTATTATTATTGTCATATTATCGTAGTCGTCATCATCATCATCATCATCGCTGTCGCCGAGGTCATCAGCATAATTACCAGCAACTAAAGCAACCACGCAATCATCTTATTACTCATACTCTGAAAGTCTCGAGTTCCGTCTGAGGATATGAAAAATGACTTACACTGGACCGAATCATCGTAATCAGGTTCTGAGTCTTCTTCTGTTTTCCGAAATCCGAAATTGACCTTTCCGTGACCTTCGCTGGTCTCACTAGGTGGATTTAGACCCTCCTCCATCAGAGACTGATCTGAATGGAAGGGTGAACTCCACGCCCACTCTGCCATAAATTATGTTGGAATAATAGCACAAATGGGAATTCAAAGGTTGCTATAAATCCAGTAGTACAAGGTTTATGTAGAGCTAACACAAAAGACTAACTTCTGTAGCGCATGTTTAATGACGCAAGGAGACAGGCTGACGTATTATTACACGTAAGAACTATCTTCCGCTATGAACCCGAACACTTCCGCAAGAAACAATGGCACATTGTTCGAGCTCGTCTGACGTTGCACGTTTTAAGATCTACCTAACAAGCACGTTTCATCGCATTCGAGGCGCACAGAATGGGCGCTAAATCAATGTAAGTTTGCTATAAGTTTTCCAGCGCCATAGTAACGAATCCTGTTGAACAACTGCTATTTCCACTGCTACACAAGAATTAGTCGATGGCGTTCTAACGGGAACGAGATCTCTGTTTGAAGCTTGCTGGGCCTGAGAATACGTGAAGTATACGCTAGATAGGAAGTGGGGAGCGTCCTATCTTTGATCTTCAGGCGGTCACCTATCTAAGTTGACAGCTTATCTGAACCAGGATTAATGATTGTCCCACAGATTTTCGTCGATGCGAATGATAGCATGCACGACCTCGAAACTTTGACATGATTTAACGGTATGTTTAAACATGTATGTTATGCCATGAATCACTGAGCCGTTCCAGTTTGCATGTGTAAATTTGTGTAGGATATATTTGTATGCATGTATGTATGCATGTATGTATGTATGTGTATATGTATGTATGTATGTATGCATGTATATATGTATGTATGTATGTATGTATGTATGTGTGCATGTATGTATGTATGCACGAATGTATGCATAAATGCAGAAGTGTATGTATGCAGTTATGTATATATATATGTATGAATGTATGTACTTAGGTATTAATTTATGCATATGTATGCATATATGTATGTATGTATGTATGCATTTGTATATACATGTATGTATGTAGGCTACGCATGCGTATATAAATGTGCATGTATATAAGTAGGAATGTACATAAGCATGTATGCATGTGTATACATATCGTCGTCTGTGTGTATACCTAACTATAGGTGGGCGTTGTGACTTTGGTTGTGACATTAGTGTAGGGTCCTAGATGCGCTTATCTAAATTCTTTAACGTGTTGATGCCCATTTCCTGGGTTTAGAAAAAGCAATGCTTGTTTAGACGACCTAAAACTGGGCACGTACACTTTTAACAATGGAGTGACTATGCGTTTGAAAATGGGCATCGACACGTCTTAAAGTTGAGTGTCCATGCATGCATGTTTCATCTAACCCGCCCCTTATCACTCTGTCATTTCTAATCAGCAGTGTCCCTAGCACTTGGCAAATTGCATTTTATCAGCGGTTATTTCCTCTTCAGACATCTCTTAAGTGATTTGAAGATATCCGGTGACTATAAAAGGTAACGGCAGCCTTTTTGAAAGCCATGCTAACCTGTGCAGCAGGCCACACATAAGAACGTAACAACAGTCTAGCCAAACTATTTTCTGATGTTATTAGATATATGATAATTTTCAAATTTGTACTGAACAGACCCTTATAGGCCTATCTTCATCGTATCATACTCATTACTCAAGACATAATATGTTAAGGAATTGACAGCTGTTTGACAGTACTGTAGACTTAAGTGTTCTTTTGAAAGCACCAGGTCCTATGCTCTCAGCTTGCAAGAGAATAAGCTGGTTCCCTGCGCTTGGCTTTCGAGTTTGCAGTTTACGATTATCTTAATAAAATTTCAGTTTGTATAAAATTGACTGTAATGGACGAAATAATTGATTAATTAATCATCTAAGCATGGTAACTGTCAGAATATAAAAAACACTCGGTCTGTCTTCTGTTAATTGTATTAAAAGTCTGATTTATGTGATAACCATTCTTTCATCTGACGAAAGCAAATCTAGTATCAAAACTTTAATGCTTGTCTACCCTTAATCACGCTGATTACACTGGACAACAAATTTTAACTTTTTTTTTGCTGCCTAAAAAACTTTAGATGTTCTATATAGATTTTGGCTCGCTGAATCCAGTGGTGTTCTCAGAATTTTTGTATCACGTCAGGTTTTTGAGAAAAATGGTTTGCAAGATTTAAAAGAAATGCCCAGAAAGTTACTTAGTGCATAGATTTCACTGGACAACAAATTTTAACTTTTCTTTGCTTCCTAAAAAATTTAGCTGTTCTATATAGATTTTGGCACGCTGAATCCAGTGGTGTTCTCGGAATATTTTTACCACGTAAGGTTTTGAGAAAAATAGTTTGCAAGATTTTAAAGAAATGCCCAGAAATTTACTTTTAGTGATTATTTCATTGGACAACAAGTTTTAACTCACTGAAACAATACTGCCGAGAAATTTACTTATCCATTTACAAACAACCGCTGATTTGCGTTTGTATTCAATATATACAATCGCAAATCAGCGGTTGTTCAGTTTTAAAATGTCAAAAAGTAAATAACAGTACATTGGAAATCTATGCACTAAGTGACTTTCTCGGCATAGTTTTAAATGTAAGTATTTTTGATTTTCATTTAGATTAAATTCATTGGAATTCATATATAGAACAGCTAAAGTTTTTTAGGCAGCAAAAAAAAGTAAAATTTGTTGTCCAGTGTTATTGGCATGACTTTCAGTATTTTTCATTTTTTTCAATTAAATTAAATTAAATTAAATTAATTCAATTCATGTGCTTTATTCTTCACCAAACAAAAGTTCATATTTTTGCAATTTGTTATACCAGTTCTCCGAAGGAACATCATTGTTTTGTTAACAGAATGCTCCTTCTCACTTATGTTTCCATGCTCACATTGCTCAGTAGCACTGACCATCAAAGCATGAATCGATGCCAATACAGAAATGCGCCAGGGTCCGGAAAAGTGCGAGATGGTACATTTCCCGTGGTTCAAACAGATCGATGCATTCTACATATTTTATACATTCATTATATGGCTTGTAGCCTACAGTAGACAAATTAACTCAGTGGGCTCATCAGACGAGGGGTCCATAGTGTAGTGGTAACATCACTGGCGTGAAGAGCAGTAGGTAGCGGGATCGCTTCCCGCAACCCTCTCAAAGGTCCACTCAGCCTATTATTCGCGAAATGGCGCGTTGGTAAAATGAGATGTAGGACGTGATGGGCGCCTTGCATGGCTGTCGTATACAGTTAAATTCGACTCCTGTAATAACTTGTGATCATCCGTTCATACTGATTTGTAATCATCCTGCGTTGTGACAGTTTGAAATTAAACGAAGATTATTATTATTATTATTATTATTATTATTATTATTATTATCATCATCATCATCATCATCATCATCATCATCATCATCATCATCATCATCATCATCATCATCATCATCATCATCATCATCATCATCATCATCATCATCATCATCATCATCATCATCATCATCATCATCATCATCATCATCATCATCATCATCATCATCATCATCATCATCATCATCATCATCATCATCATCATCATCATCATCATCATCATCATCATCATCATCATCATCATCATCATCATCATCATCATCATCATTATTATTATTATTATTATTATTATTATTATCAGACATTGGAATCGTTGGGCATTTACACAACTGCTCAAAGGTTCTCCCTAGCACCTGATTGAGACAAGCCCGTGTGATCTAACTGAATGGTCTTCAGTCGCTGGCGAGATAGAGGCAGAGTCCATCTTTAGGCATCGAGCTCGTTTCTAAAGTAGGCCTCCTGTGCACGACGATACAGAAACAGCTTGTCCTGGCTCTCCTACAATAATTCAATTCAGTTTCGATCGTTTAGGAGGTATGAAATAAACTGAGAGGTATATACAAAGAGACAGGGAGAAACTGATAAATAGGTAGAGATATAGATAGAAATATAGATAGAGCTATCGATATACATGGAAATGTAGATGGAGATTCAGATAGCAATATAGCTAGAGATATAGATAGGCCTATGGATAGAAATATAGATAGAGATATGGATAGAGATATAGAAATATAGATAGAGCTATAGATGGAAATATAGATATATAGATGAAAATATATATAAAGATATATAGAGAAATACAGATAGAGATAGAGATTAAGAAAGAGATAAAGATACAGATATAGGTAGAGCACAGAGTTGAATCATATGGGACATTGACTATTCGACGGAATACGAATGCGTATACAAATAGTAGGTAACAGGCAAAGAAGGATCGGAATATAAAGCTCCCCAGTGTATTGTTGCAGTGCCGACCACATGAACGAACTCCAGGCGAGGATTCTTGAACTCATTGTCTCCTCGTCTGGTCCGAGGCTTTCAAATATGCTGCCGAGTTCTGTCAATTCTTTGATGACACTCTGGTCTAAACATAGTGTTGAGCGCCTCTGAGAGACTCTTAAGTGGCGCTTTATAAATGTCTTGTTACACTACATATATTGTTACACATTACATATATCTACATGTAGTGTCTTTCATCTTGCTCATTCAGCGTGGCCTTGCTCCTGTGCTCTGTGGTCTCTCAGATTTCAACCTGACTCCTTCATTAGAATAGACTTGAGCAGATCGAGTAAGATCAGATACGAATAGACAGAGACTGAAACAGGGACAGGAGAAGAAAGAGGGAAAAGGCAGGGACAAAGGCAAGGACATAGCCAGGTATACTATACAGGGACAGTGAATGAAACAGGGTCAGGAAATGGAACAGAGAAAACGACAGGGATAGAGTAGGGACGGAGGCAGAACTTGGAACAGGAAAAGTGAGAAAGACAAGAAGAGAGGCCTAAATGGAGACAAGGACAAACAGGGAAAGAGAAAAATATAAATATAGTGAAAATATGCAAATAAAGTTGAATGAAGGTTTCCTTCAACTGAAAGACAGAATCATATGTTCCGTTACTCGATCCCATTTTCTTACGACACAGATACATGTAGCATCCTTACCCACTCTCCTTCCCCTAGTCGCTTTTAAATATATACATATACTTATATATTATATCCTATCAATCAACATCATCGTTATCGTAGAGGCCATTAGTCATTATCATGCTCATTATCATCACCACTAACACCATTGTTATCATCATTGTTATCGAATCGAAACACTTTAATTAAATCTCTCTTTATTTTATTTTCAAATGTAACTGTAAGCTACGATGCGGTTTGTCATCTGGTGTGTCAATAAAACGAATATCATCATCACGAGCACCATGCCTATATCTTCATTCTCTTCATTACCAATAATATCTGTTGTGCGAGTTGTCCGGCAATCTTTCTGTTTCGACTTGCCATCACAGAGAATAAGCAGATGAAGAATCTGAAAAATTATTGCCCAGATAGCAACAGTAAAACTCTACATCGGTCAATTGTATATCTAATCTAATCTAAGCTAGCTTAGCTAGCTTAGCTAGCTTAGATATTGGTAAAGAGCATAGAGTTGAATCGAATGGGACATTGACTATTCGACGGAATACGAATGCGTATACGAATCGAAATGCCGCAGGCCTCAATCGATGGCGCTTTCAAATGAAATAGCAAAGATCATGACCCGTTGTAGCAAACCGTACGAAATCCGATAGATCAAAAAAACTAGGCTAATGTTGGCACTTAGTTACAAACAGATGAGTCCGCTTGAAATGCCAGTCTGTATGTATGTATGTATGTACGTACATATGTATGTATTATGTATATAATTATATAATCGTAATCGTAATCGAATATTTATATAGCGCCACTAAAAACAGAGGCTCTCCGACCCGGGCCAGTGTCTTCACTGGTAAAGAGAGAGGTTTTCAGGCGCTGGCAGAACTGGTCAAAAGAAATAATAAAAGGTCAGCCCTGAGGGACTGAGGTAACCGGTTCCAACTATTGGGACCAACACAACGAAACTCCTGCGGGTGCGTACTTCTACGCACCCGCAGGACAACCACGGGCTGAGGACCAAAGAAAGGAACGACTGGGCAGAGAAGATACTGGGGTACAATAAGCCCTAACATAGTATGTAATATATTTATGTAAGTGAATATGGATAGAGACTTGCATGGAGACGATGGAGATGATGGAAAAGAAAGCCCAGCTGGAGATGAATCGGAAGAAATCCTTAGCGGAGTTTGACCAACTGAGGATGGCGAATGGAAACGATCGATACATGTAGTAGTCTTCTTCGGAATAGACGCGAAAGGGACTACAGCCTTGCGACGGATGAAGCCTAGAATTTCAAAGACACGAACAGTAAAGTAACGTAACGTTACATTCAGTAAGCAAGATATGGAATGGTTCGATATGATAGGGAAAGGTAAGGTTGGAATATGATGTCAGGTAAGGTATGTATGTATGTATTTGCATGTGGGATCGAGTTGATGTACGAAAGCTTGGCACCTGCATATCTCCATTAGCAGTCCTGCGCAAAGATCTCCGACCTAATACAATATTCGTTTATTGACTAAACAAGGATGACACAAACGCAACTTTGTTACATTATAAGGTAAGGTAAGGTAAGACATTCAGTAAAGGAAGACCAGGTAGGGTTACGCAGATGGAAGGAATATTGTTCTTAATTATTAATTATTTAAGACGCTCAGACAATGATCGGACGTATCGGAAGTCAATAGAAGGTACATGTAAGTTTACATTCTTTATTGAAACAATAGGTTCACCATGGTAGGGTAGGTAAGGCAGATTGGGGTTCAAGGAAAAATAATTAGGCATAATCTCTACTAATTCAGACATTTAAGTACTTCAGCTCTAATAGCAGCCTACAAAGCATGTCCGCCCTACGGGCTATCGGTACCTCTCGCTAATGCAAGTGTGTTACTTAATCCAAAGGTCATTTCTGCTATGGTAAGGTAAGCTAATTGAGTGACGTTCGTGACTTACCAGCCAATGGCGAAGGTGACAGTAAAGTAGCAGATGATGAGTGAGGTGAGAATGGCAATCATGAAGAAGAAGTTGAGGCGAGACGCGCTGTTGATCCGTGAAGAGGGAACACAGCAACAAAACAAACTCTTCTACAAGATAAAATGTACCATCCTTTCCTGAGCATTCTTTTTGCATCTCACAGAGAGTCGTCGAATATTTGCGTATATTGCAGTACATTGGAAAGACGCTACTGCATGTATCAGGACATGTAGGCCCTATGTATGTACCAGGACACTAAATATATCGCATTTTAAAGTATCTCACAAAATAGCTTTCTCTGCGCTCTGCGTTGAATGTCATTTGCAACTAGACCATTACATTAGGTAGCAAACAATGCACGGTAAACTAGAAAATAGTCACCTATGGCGGGCCCACGCACACACGTGGAGCCAACCAACGGATTCCCGTCGAAAGTCGACAGATGGCACGAGTGTTCAAAGTCAATGGACCAAGTTGCGTCGATATACTATAGGGTGGAGAGACGACAGGCAGGCATGTACTCTCGTAGTGCCAGTCCCAAGCCTGGAGAAAGGAAGGCGACGCTAATCATCTTTATAATGACGCATTATCGTTAAACAGCAACTTACCGGAAGCTATACGGGCTTCCTATTGCTGAGCCAATTTCATTTAGGATCCGATTTGGATTTGCAGATATTACACGCAATAAAGGTGTAGTAGGCGATAAATAAATAAAGAAAAATATATAAAAGTATTACGACTAGAGAAGTCATAAATCAGAGGTGAGCAACATGCGGCCCGCGGTTTGGGTCCAGTCCCTGGGGACGTTCTAGCAGGCCCTTGACATGTCTTTTATATCAGCATTGTACTTGACACCTGGGAACCTTTTATCCGTGTTTAACGTCATTTTAAAACTGAATAAACTAAAGGCATATTTTGTTTGTTATTGAGTGTAGGACTGTATATAGGTAGGTATTCGGATAATTAGGTTTACATCATAAAAATTCAGTTACTTTAACGGTTATTCAGCAATATTTAGTTTCAATAAAATTAATGTTGTCTCATTTTCTGGGGCAAATTAATCTGCAAAAATTATCCCGCGATTGGCATACGGCTCTTGAGTTGCCCTTAAAATCTCAGGGCGGCCTACTTTTAAAAGAAGTTGTCCATGCCTACTCTAGTTAGCATTCTTATTGCGAATCGAAGGGACATATCTAAAAAACGTACAACTAAGGTTAATTTGCACACACAAAGAAGCATAAAGTAATGTAATAGAATGTAATGTAGCGTAACGTAAGAAGGGCAATCTCACCTTTTTCAGGTAGAAAAAGATGAATAGCTTGACGGCAGTAATCGGTAGAATGAGCGGACAGAAAAATGCGCCTATCCTGTGTAAAACAGACATTGGCAAATGCGACAATAGACATACAGAAAGGAAGCGAGCTAAAACAAACATGGTGACTGTGGCACCTGCGAGAATAGACAAATAGACAGGAAGAGAACAAAAAACCATAGCGATAAACAAACAATCAAGTAAACCAACATCCACGTAGACAACCCACAACGAGTTAAATGGTCAGACAAACAGATAAACGAACATAGAGAGAAACGGAGAAAGATGAAGCAATTGAGTGAGAACTGAGAGAACGAAAAAGAACCAAAACAAAGTAAATAAAATAGATAACAAAATTCTACAAGTAATTTTAAGTAAGTAGCAGCTCTATATAAATCCCCCATTGCACTTCGTAACAAAATAAGTAATCGTAAACTCCAGACTTCTAAAGCTCCACTCGAAAGTCATGCTCATGGCACCAGCTTATTCACGAGCGTTGGTAAATAAGTAAGAAGCGTCAACATGGTAGTACCAGCAGATCGTCTGCGTGTATACGGCTGAGATGACTTCCGCCGAGACGTCGAATTCGACGCGTCCATCGTTTCCATTCTCATCGCCCTTCTTCTTCTGCAGTAGAGCACAGCAACACCTGTTGGGATTGTAGTTGACTGTTGTATATTAATTTACAGTTCCGGGTGACACTTGATTCTTCTTAAATATATCTATCTATATATATATATATAATATTATATATAATAATATCTATGATTATATTTATTCCAGTTGGAGGGTTAGACGCCACTGGATGGGGTTGGGTGGATGGATGGGTGGATAGAGCATATAATATACTGCATAATGTAGCCTATTCTGTGCACTGTGTAATTTAAAGTCCTATATAATTTTCGGAAATGATTAGGTGAATGAATGGAAGTGACACTGGTTCCTGCTTGAAGAAACGAATTCCTGTGTACTCTGTAGGCACATTGGCATCTTCAGTGTAGGACATCCCTGTCGTAATTACACAGTAAGTTAGAAGTAAGAATACCCTTTAACATAGCAATTATTGCTAGCCGCATTTTGATGTACAGAACAACATAGTTGAACAAGTAACCTTCCGAAGATAATTGTGACGAGAAAGCTGACGAAGACTATTAGGAAATCAATGATGGCCAACGTATACATCTGTTGTCCCAGACGATTCTCCCAACACTGAAATCGAAATCAAGGTGCATTGGGGTTAATAGTTGGCTTTGGAGAGCTTAAACAGCAGCTGCTGATAGAGTTCTCAATTTCCGTGCAGCAATGAAATGTATGTTCTGTGCCTTGTAAACGTAGGATCGCAGGTTCGAATCTACCTCAAGCCACTGCGAAGCGACCTTGGACAAGTTCCTCACGCATAGTTGTCTGTGAGGAAGGCAACGTGAAGTCACCTTACTCATCTCATCCCAGATGGCATAAAAGCCAAAGGACCTGACCTGCCTTCGGAAAGAGAACTCATCATTATCATGTAAAATTATAATTCGTTCAATAGTGAGTTTTTTTTCCTGAAGTGGCATTTTATAATGTCAAACTACAAGTACAGTAGGGGTGTCCAGAAAAATGACACATCGTCACCCATATTGAAGTTTTCCCGTTACATTCATCTATTGTCTATAAATATTTTTTTACAGAATTTTAAAATGTTATCCTGAGGTCCCTCAAAGCCCCCCAACATACCATACTTAAACTCCCAGAACTGAAGGCGCCCATGCATTGTCGATTTACTCTTTTTATCACAAAAAATTGAACTTTTTATTTCTTTGTTTCCTCGATGAGAAGCTGGATCAGTTGATAAATTATTCTCTCATTTCAAAGCCGAACAAAATTGAAGAGTCTCGCTTTGAAATTGATTCTTCTTGCATTTCCTTCACCAATGTAAGACAAGCAGACCATGAATTTTCAAAATTGGCAATTAAAATAACTTTTGATCGTCTTCTACCCTTGTTTTTTTTATCACAGGTAGCCCTTATCGCGAGAAATACAGAAAGAATGTTACCAATTGTAACAATTATTGTGACTTCTTTTCTTATTTCGTTTCTTATGACCTTGCCTTTGAATGACGGCATATTTTATCAGAATATAGGTTGGGACTATTCGTTAGTGATAAAAAGAGTCCGACTCGACCGTTCCAAGATCAGCATGGGCGCCTCCCATTCTGGGAGTTTAAGAGGGTATGTTGGGGGGCTTTGAGCATTTTAAAATTCTGTAAAAAAATTTATAGACACTCAATATGGGTGTGTACTGTTTATAATACTACCGATGCACGTATGGGTTGATGGAAAGCTAGCCAGTTGATGTATTCTCTGCTGCCGAGAGTTCGCTTAGGAGAAGTTCCTTCAGCAAGCCTCAAAGGCAAATATGTGTCTGAAGTGTTAGCGACTTCATTTTTTTAGCCTCGGCATATCTAGGTTGGCTAGTCCTCTCCATTGCCGTTTCACCTTCCCACCGAAAGTGTACACTCGGTGTACTCATTATAGCTGAGTTGGTTAGGGCGCAGGTGGAGTAGAAATCTCAAACAAATTTCTGTCCTGACGGGGATTTGAACCCCGACCTCTCTACTGACATTTTCAGTGTCTTAACAATTAGATTATCGAGCAATAATACCTGACCTTGCCTAATACCTCATCGTAACCTGCTTTACATGACATTATATATACCTACCGGTTCCGATAAATATGCCGTTAAGTCAGATTATTAGAGTTGAGCGATGTGTGAAAAGCTCATTTAACATGAAGAGTGGAGTTTGGAATTCAATCTCATATAATCTTAGAATTTTTTATAGTGCCACTAGCAATAAATGATGGCACACGAGTGGCTCTCTTCAATTCGTTGAGTTCATGACCAGTCGAGAGGCATCCTAATGAGGAGAAAGAGGAGTGGCAAAACACGTAGGAATCGCTGAAGAAAATATTCAGAAAACAAGTCAGCGTGTTAACGGTATTGAACAGTGCGCTATATAAATTCCGTATGGTGAAACCTCCTCACTTACCGGCATCTCGGGACAGGTGTTGCAGATATTCGATTTGGTATCCGATTGACAGCTATATATCTGAGTGAAGAGAGTGATAATGAGGAAGGCAACGGATGACAATCGAGTGAAGATCATCCTTTGGAAGATCAAACGAAACAAACAAATGCTATAGGCTACTATGGTCCTATGTAATTGTTTAATTACAAACACAATGGGCTGCAATAGATACAGAAGGATATTTGATTTCGTTGTCGTCGTTTCGCTGTTTCCTTCATTATTATCCACACCAGAATCATCATCGTCATAGTATTATTCATAATTAACATTATCTTCTTCATCACCATCATCTCCATCGCTATCACTCACATTATGCGCATGTGCGTGTATGTATGTATGTACGTATGTATGTATGTATGTATGTACAGTATGTACGATCGTACGTTGGTAATATATATATAAATATATATATATCTCGTCTTATGTTTTTGTTTGTTTGTTTGATTTTATGCCCGAGGCTTTTTCTAATTTAAGTATCGACTGGCTGTCTTCATTTTCCTATCTGTAATTTAATGGGATCCAAGATCCCTTCCGGCCCCCGTGTAACCAATATAGGCCTACATGTCAAATCATTGCCTTATTGTCTCGTTTTTCGTTGTTCTCTTCAAATAAGCTTAATGGCTACATAAATAAATGATTGATTGAAATGATTGAAATGATTTATTAAATTAGATGATTTTTTCTGTAATGCTATTTTAGTTAAGATTGTGGTAAATTAGACGATTGTGTCTGCAATGCTATTTTAGCTAAGATTATATATTCTTTTGTTATTGGACCCATCTTATGGTTTTTTGTTTGTTTGATTTTGAGCCCAAGGCTTTCTCCACTTTAAGTATCTATTGGCTGTCTTTTCTTTTCCTATCTGTATTTTTTTAAACATGTTTAAGTGTCCCTATTTAGCGAGATCCGTGATATCTTCTGGGCATCCTTGTAGCCAGTATATGTCAAACCGTTGCCTTATTGTTTCATTGTTCGTTTTCTCTTCTGATGGTTACAGAAATAAAATGATTAATGATTGACTTATATATGTATGTATGTATGTATGTATGTATGTATGTATGTATGTATGTATGCATGCATATGTATGTATGTATGTATGTATGTATGTATGTATGTATGTATGTATGTATGTATGTATGTATGTATACATGTAAGTATATATGTATGTATGTATGTATGTATGTATAGTTGTATACATGTATATTTGCATGCATGCATGCATGCATGCATGCATGCATGTATGTATGTATGCACGTATGCGTGTATGTATGTATATATTCGTTTGATATTAATCTCTAGGTTGACACACAGCAACCCATTATCTAAAGTGGTATTGCCAGTTGAAAAGCAAAATGGAAATAATTAATAGTTTTTAAATATCTGTTCCTGCAAAGGGCGACTTGGTCAACGGGTAAACATCAAACTTTTAAATAAAATCCTCCAGATGTAATGTTTTCATCTTTAAGCGGCAGTGGGTAGACCATGGGCCTTTAACATTCTCATTAATATTCTCTATATATGTATTTATGTATGTGTATGTATGTATGTATGTATGTATGTATGTATGTATGTATGTATGTATGTATGTATGTATGTATGTATGTATGTATGTATGTATGTATGTATGTATGTATGTATGTATGTATGTATGTATGTATGTATGTATGTATGTATGTATGTATGTATGCATGTATGTATGTATGTATGTATGTATGTATATGTATTTATATAGCGGCTTACAAAACACTTTTAAGGTACTTGCTAGAAGCACAAGTACCTACTAGCGTACTTACAGTACGAGTAGTACGGCGAACTCCGTTTCTTCGGTGAGAAGGGCGAGTTTTAGGAAGAGTTGGAAGAAGCGTGGTAAGATCGCGTTTATGAAGGTCAAGGCAATCGAAGGAAGATACTGCAACAGGAGGTTGAACAGTTCCTGGAGTCCAGCATCAGCAATTACAATTTTTCGCAGCTGTCGAGAAAAAGAACAAAGGCTTCATCTGTATTATTAGTTATTAACGATGCATGTGCACCAGAATGCAAACATGCAATTGGTTTAATAAAGAATATACTTACTTACTTAAAAGTACAGTAACACTAAAGATAATGGTGGATGTCTTCATAATAATCGCAGTAGTGGTACCCGGTAGTAACAGTATTGGTAGTGGTAATAATAACAGGAGTAGCAGTGATAGTTACAATAGGAGTAATATTAATAGTGGTGGTGGTGATTGTGATGGCGATGATGAGACATTTGATAATGATGATGTTGACGATGATGATGATCATGATGACGATTTTGTTGTTGTTGGTAATGGTGGTGATGATGAAGTTGGTCGCGGTTATGGTGCTGATGTGCTGCTGTTATTGTCGTTGTTTCTGTTGATGATGATGATGACGATGATTATGATGATGTTGATGATAGCACCTTCATTGGCATAGTCAAAGAACCACATACCAAGGATCTGTGATATTCAACACCCAGGACCGCTTCTCTCAATGCTTTGTAAAATTCCTTTCCATAATACTTGCCTCAACACTGTCCTTCTCAGCCGTGCTGGGATCGGGAGCACTCCTGAGTAGTAACCTTGAAGGGACACTATAAAAATCTTCGTAATGAATGTATGAATGAAATAGGCAGCCATTTCTGGGCGGCCATCTTGGAGAGTAACATTCCGACACTATTGCCACTACGATAAATCGATTTCTTGACCTTGAAAAAGTTATATTCGACACTTCATTTGTTATTGTAGGTTAACTCTGACCTCATACTATACATATTTTGGCAGCCATATCGTCCGCCATCTTTTTTAAATGCAATTTTGGGCGGTGATCCCGTGGTCAGATTTTGTGGGATTTTGGACACGTTATTCAGCAATGGAAACTGAGCAGGAAACCGTTCAAAAAGCTACGGAAGCAATTTTGCCCAGGTTGAAGGTATATTTGATCTAGATTTTCTTGACTAAAAGGGAACTACAAAGATAGCCATTTTACATGCATACAACTACCTGGACATGCATTGCCCCGACTTTACAAGTTATTTAACAAGATTATGCTACCGGTACATCTCCATTTCCTATCAAAATTTACCTCTGGAACGAAGCTGGTGACGAGAAAGTAGAGGAATATGCCGGCTGCTGCAATCAGAGCCGCAATGAGAATTGCGACTATGAGGCGAAGGATGAAGATGCCGACCCTCTTTCTTCGAGACCTCTGTTTCTTTTGCATGTACTGCTCATCCTTCTCCATTTCCCTCTGGAGTAGTAACCCATATATATTAATGTAGTTGAACTTTTATATAGCGCCCCTTCTAGATATCTACTCAGAGGTGCTCTCTGCTCTTGCCTTTATGATGTCAAATTTTATTACGAACGAACATATTACACCAGTTAGCAAAACAATGCACAGTAAGCTGAAGGAGTCACCAGTGGCGGGCCCACACACACACACGAGGGACTAACCAAGGGATTTCCGTCAACAGCTGAAAATGGCATGGATGCATAGGCGCAACCACCCTATGGGACCCGTGGGACGCGTCCCCCAACTTTCGAACAGGTTGGGACGGTGCCCCCAACTTTTGAAAATTGTGAGGTAAACAAGAGCCCAAAATGCCCCAAACCCCGATGGGGAGCTTAAAACGCTCCCGGGGGCCCCTTACCCCAATTGTTAGGAGCTTCTTGCCTTCGGCGCTCGCAATTCTCCCCACTCAGACATTTTAGTAGGTCCCCCACCACTTCTGGACCGTTGTTGCGCCCCTGCATGGATGTTCAGATAATACATGCATACTATCATGCGTACACTCACACACATAGGCTATACACATGCACACATACACATGCACAACATACTCATAATATGCATAACAGTTGAACGACTGTATTTGGTGAGTCTGTTATCGGCAGTTGAACCGCGACTCAATTACATTTCTAACATTATCAGAAGATTCACGTACAGTTGTACCGACCATGATCGACTTACGTCTTTTGTTTATTTATCATTATGGTACTATAAAATTTCATAGCCTACTTATTGTAAAATACGCAATACCATAGAGCTTTTACTATCACCAATAAAAGTTACAAAGACTACGCCAGATAGATAATAAACGAGGACGTAACATCACTTGGAATAACACTAAGTGGACCATTGGACTTGACAAATGACTGAGGACACTGGAGATGATTTATTCGTACCCATCACCGTCAAATGGCTGGCGTCAGGAACTGATGGTGATAATCATATTGATCATCATAGGTATAAATGGCTAACTAGACTACAAGAGGTTTTAGTGATAACTGAAAGGAGCTATGTATACATAACGTCATCATTTATTACACTGTGTTGTACAGAAAACACGCACTCGTATCGTGCAGTAGATTTGGTTCTTTTTGCTTGCGGCTGCACTTTCGTTCGTGAGGGTATGATCCCAGCATCCAAAGACATGATTCGAGTACCTCTGCTTGTTCGCTCCTGGACTCTCGATTATGTTGGTGCGGAGAGAGGATGCTATGCTAAACAAGAAACGGGAACTTAAAAACGGCGACAAATTATACAGAAAGAATAAGAAATTTAAGAGATTACAGCCAAAAGCCGGGAGATATGATATCTTCTTCTTCACACGTTCCTATCAACATTAAGTTAATTATTATCAATAGCGGGTTTGTAATTAGCTATACATTTAATAATTGGCTCTGTATTTTGTTCGAATTATTATTATTATTAGTATTAATTATTATTATAATAATAATAATTATTATTATTATTATTATTATTATTATTATTATTATTATTATTATTATTATTATTATTATTATAAAACAGTTATTGTTCCTCTAAGATCAGAGTTCTAGGGCCCCATTGTACCAAGGCATGCGACAGCGTTGAATCGCTGGACAGTAATAGAGATCTTTTGAAAAAGGAAGAAGGTTTCTTGTGGATCTTCCGTTGTTCTGGTCAACCGTCTGTCGAGTTCCTTGATGAAAGCCAGGCCCTCCTCCTCCAATAATTATTATTATTGTTGTCATTGTTATTATTATTATTATTATTATATTAATAATAATAATAACAGCAACAACATCAACATTCAACAACAACAATATTGATGACGACAATAACAACGACTGTGAGATTCCTTCTCACGATTTCAATCCACGATGGTCCTCTTGTAGCCCAAAATGAACTTTGTACTTTGTAGCCTCCAAGGCCCCTTGGCAGAAGCATGTAATAAAAAATATTATAGGCCTATAATACTTACTATTGTGCGACAGTCAATGCCAGTATGATCAGTCTTGCTTGCAGTAAGGAGAATGCTGCTGGTGCAGGGTATACGATGAAATTATCCTGCAGTTAAGAATTATATATAATATGTATATAACTATATATGTGTATGTATGACATTGTATGTATATATATATATATACATATTTCTACAACAGTTGTTTTGCTCTTACTAGAGAACGATGATCCAAAGGATGACGACAAAGCAAACCATGGTGGCAAAGAGGAACGCCAGTGAAGACAGATACAATGGTTTGTCGAAATAGTAGCCGAGAAAGAGAACACTCAGCTCCATCCACTCCTAAACAGATAAATCATTTACATTAATTGCTTTATCCGTTAATTAATTAATTCCTGTTCTTGTACTAATGTACTGTGCACATATGCGGCGCTCCCGCAATTCAACTCGAGCTTATCATAGGTGCCTTTTATTTATTGGACCATCCACGTGGAACAATCTCCATTGCATTTATAAGTTCTGCTGCACTCGGCCCTGTGTATGTATGTAGGTATTACTATTGCCATTATTATCGTTATTATTATTATTAATATTATTATTATTATTTTACCCGAGGTATCAAGGATCCCTCAGGTGTCCTCAAAAGTCCGTAGACTACTGAATTATTATTATTATTATTATTATTATTATTATTATTATTATTATTATTATTATTATTATTATTATTATTATTCATTCATTCATTCATTCATTCATTCATTCATTCGGGAATTATAACTAATACTATTACTATCACTATAATTTTTAAACTAATAATTATTTACATTTTTCTTTTTAACTGGCAATACCATTTTCTGTAATGGGTGGCGGTATGTCAACCTAGATTCAATATTAAATGAATATTATATCAAACATTCTCAAACTGTCTTAAAACGCAGGTGTTTAGATCTGACAGATGGCCATGTGTGCAGCGCTTTTGTGAGGTAATAAAAGGCGCTATATTAAGTATCTTGATACTTCCTTAATTACATACATATACATGTTATACATTTGATGCCATGTGATTTAAAAACTCGCCGAAGAAATTAAAGCCTATCTGAATCAGGTAAATTTCGTCAACTTCTGGCTAAGAGTAAGTGGTGTCAAATGAGTCACTAATTTATTTGCTGTCTCTGTTCAGCCCTTTGCACTACCTTCACTACTTTCATTCGTAAATTAAGACATTGTAAAATTAAGGAAGGGCAAATGAAGGTCAGATGCGAAATGATGTAGAAGCCCAGATTTCAAGGCCTAACATTCCTGGCAGTAATTGACCTTTTTCTAGCAAAAATGGAAGTTACAAATAAAAGCCATTTTCAGTATACTTTACTCTAAATTTGGAAGGCAGATGAAGTTACCGTTCCCTGCAAGATGTCGAGTATAATCAAGTACCACATCCTTCCATCGGGCGATTCGATTCCGTTCTCGTAGATCTCAGTGCACCAGCAAGCCTCTCTGATGCCGATCTCATCTCTGTAATTGCCTTCGGAAGACGTATTTCCTACAAAAGCAGAATTATCATTGACAAAAATGGTGGTGATGACGACGACGATGATGAATACGATGAAGTCCATAGTAGTAGTAGTAGTAGTAGTAATAATAATAATAATAATAATAATAATAATAATAATAATAATAATAATAATATACATATATATATATTTATAGCCTGCATATTAGTAACTGTGATGACTATGATGATGAAGATTATTATTATTATCATTAGTAGTAGTAGTAGTAGTAGTAGTAGTAGTAGTAGTAGTAGTAGTAGTAGTAGGTGGCCTAAAAAGTCCGGAAACTGCTGGAAAATACTACTACTACTACTACTACTATTATTATTATTATTATTATTATTATTATTATTATTATTATTATTATTATTATTATTATTATCATTGTCATTGTTAAAACACGGTAAGGTTATTGTTATTGTTATCATTATTATTATTATTATTATTATTATTATTATTATTATTATTATTATTATTATTATCATTGTCATTGTTAAAACACGGTAAGGTTTAGTGTTATTGTTATCATTATTATTATTATTATTATTATTATTATTATTATTATTATTATTATTATTATTATTATTATTATTATTATTATTATTATTATTTTTATTTTTATTTTTATAGTATAGTTACCTTTATTACTACAGACTGATTGCAGTTTGTCATTCAGGTTCAATAAACAATAAACACACACAGTCACACACACATGAATTGCAGTTTACTAACGCATTGTCAGTGTGGCCTACATATTATTATTATTATTATTATTATTATTATTATTATTATTATTATTATTATTATTATTATTATTATTATTATTATTATTATTATTATTATTATTATTATTATTATTATTATTATTTGCCCTGAGGTACTTCATTCCCCAGGGTGTTTATTCTGGAACGGCTATTTATTATTATTATTATTTTTTTTTTATGCCGCGAGGTATACAGGATCCCTCAGGGACTTGAATATTAACTATATAGAATGTAAAATATCCGGAATGGCCCTATTATTATTATTATTATTGTTATTAGGGTTATAGTAATAATAATCAGTAAAATCATTAATAAAATCAATAATCATTAAACCCAGTAAAATCATTCTTCGGGTCATAATGGAGAGAATGAGAAGAAAAACAGAATCAGAATTATCTGACGAACAGGCCGGTTTTAGAAGAGGAAGGGGAACAAGAGATCAACTTATAAATCTCAGGATAATAATGCAGAAAATGAACGAACATCAACAGCCGTTGTACATGTGTTTCGTAGACTTTACAAAGGCTTTTGACTGTATATCACATGAGCAACTGTGGATAACAATGACCGAAATGGGTTTTCCGGCACATATTATTAATTTATTGAATAAATTATATTGTAAACAACAGGCAAAAGTAAAGGTGGCAGGAACACTGTCAAGTGGATTCCGAGTAAAGAAAGGAGTGAGACAGAGGTGTGTAATTTCACCACACTTGTTTAACATAACTTGTGGGGGGCGGTGGTGTAGGGGTATGTTCGGTGCCTTGCAGCCGGAGGGTTGCGGGTTCGAATCCACCTCAAGGGGGTATGTTTGGTGCCTTGCAGCCGGAGGGTTGCGGGTTCGAATCTACCTCAAGCCGCCGCGTATAGGGACCCTGGGCAAGTCCTTCACTCGCAATTGCTCATGCGCTTCGGCGTGAAACTCCGATTCAGTGTCCGCGCTGTAGTCGGGAGCGCCTCTGAGTAGAAATCTTGAAGGGGCGCTATATAAATATCTGAAATGAAATTAAATGAAATAATGGCAGAAGCGGTCATGAGAGAAGTAATAGAAGGTTGGAAGGGAGGCGTGAGAATAGGAGGAAGGAAAATCACGAATTTTAGATATGCTGACGATATAGTACTTCTGGCAGGATCAGAAAGTGAGCTGCAGGAACTAGTCACTCGTTTACAACAAATAGGAGAGAACAAAGGACTAAGGATAAATATGAATAAAACAAAAGTGATGACACAAAAAGGGAAAACGTGTAACATAGAAATTGGAGGAGTAAGGTTGGAACAAGTAGACACATTCCGATATCTGGGATCTTTGATAACGGAAGATGCAGCAGACGTTAAGGATATAAGAGAGAAGTTGGCTAGAGGTCTTAATACAATAACAACGTTGAAACAATTATGGAAAGCCATAACATAAAGATAGATACAAAGATGAAACTCATGAGGGCTTTGGTATGGCCAGTGGCAACATACGGGTGTGAAAGTTGGACTATCAAGAAAAAAGAGGAAGACAGAATAAATGCGTTTGAAATGAAATGCCTAAGACAGATTCTGAGAGTATCATGGATAGAAAAAAGAACAAATGAGTGGGTGTTAGAGAAAACAGGAACGGAAAGAAGCCTACTTGATCAGATTAAAAGAAGGAAACTTACATACTTTGGGCATTTGATGAGAAAACAGGGAAACTGCCTGGAAAAGGAGATCATACAGGGAACTGTACCAGGAGCAAAGGACGCGGGGAAGACCGAGAATGGGATGGCTTAACAACATAAGCACGTGGATGAATATGCCTTTTCATCGATTGTTGACAGAGACGGAAGATAGAAAAAGGTGGAGAAGACTTGTCCATGGAGCGACCAATCCTCGGATCGAGGATGGTTGAAGACAAGACAAGACAATAATAATCATAGCTGTAATAATGACAATTATAATTACAACAACAATATATACTGTTTAAATGAACAATAGTAAGATTCTCACGAAAGATGTCGCTATAGACTGACCGACATCCGGTGGTATCCCTGTGTCAGTTGTCCCGTTTGTGAAAGGCATGATCGTTGTCGGGGAGAGGCTGCTGGTGGTGTTGGTCGTAGGGTAGGCAGAACAGTTGACGGTTTCTTGGAAGTGTTTGGGATGCAGGATAACCTGAGGCAGGAGAGTGGAACAAGTGATGACGAATGAAGACAGGAGGTTGACCAGGAGAAGCCATTTCACGAAACGGAAGTAAGAGACGGTCGCACCACCGAAATGACCTATATATAAAATATGTGTATGTATATGTATTCATAGTTGTAAAAAACGTTTTTTTCGTTTTTTATTATTTTTCCAAAAACGTCGTTTTTTTCGTTTTTTATTTCTCGTCTCGTTTTTTTCCGTTTTTTATTTTTTGTATGTAACTTTATTTATTTATTTATTAACTCTCTGTTACTGTTTAATTTTATGTTTGTCTGATATCCCTTACGTTGTCTCCGTCTTTTTAAGGATTCATCTTATTTACGTCACTATTTAGTGTCATCAGTTGAGAAATAAACAGCACTGTACAGGAACTAAAATTTATAACAGTTATTTGAATTTCTAAGTTATTCAAAATGTTGTCTTTGTACTCAGTAATCTCTGATTGACTGATAAACTGACGGATATTACTCCATATCAAGTTCTTATATAAGTCAGAATTGTTAGTAGATCTAGACCTACTTTTTTTAATTAAGTAGCCTACACTCTATACTTACAAAGTATAGTTTTAAATTGCTTATATCAGCTTGGATTTATGTGGACTTATGTATACAATTTAAATTTGAAAAGATTTCAATATTTTTAATTTCTCAATTTCTTTTTAGCCAAACTTATGAAAAAGAAAATAATTTGTTGTAGATTACTGTTACTTGGTGTTAACTAATAAAGTTATGTTATTTGCTGATTAAAATAAAATTGTGTAATCAAGGTTTTTAATTTTAAAATGCAGTAAAATATGTAGAAAAGTCAAATTATTTTCTTTTCCGTTTTTTTCTCGTTTTTTTCCGTTTTTTATTTTTTCCAATAAAACGACGTTTTTTTTCGTTTTTTATTTTTATTTTACCGTTTTTTACAACTATGTATGTATTATATAGGTGATGCAGCATTGCATATACACACATCATGACACATGTCTACATATGCTAACTAGTTAAACTATTATATATATGTAATTATGTATATTATTATATTGAAACATTTTATATACATGCATAATTATATATATATATATACTTACATATTACACACAAAGTTGCACTAGTTTGTATATCTTGTTCCTATATACATGTATAAATGCGAAGTCCAGAAACGACCTGACATTTGCATCTGCTAACGATAGAAAAAATAGGAAAGAATGTAGTTGGAAATATATGTATATTCATATACCTTATTAATGTCTATGTAGCCTTCTATATGACTGCAAGACTCACTAATTAGAAAAGTGTTAAGAAAAAGATATCTATAGTGACGACAGAAATAATGATAAAGGGCTGATAGCAACGACGACGATAGCGTTTAGCATTATGATGATGATGAAAACGACGACGATGACGAAGTTAATGATGATGACGTCGATGATGATGGAGCTTATGACAACGACGACGATCATGACGATTACGACAACGCTACGATTATGTTGATGAAGATAATGATGAGCATGGGGAAAAGCTTTGCAGAAGTAAGGATAACGCCAGCCATACTGTAGCTGGTATGTGGTGAGTTGTGTAATTGACAGTAGATTATAAAGTTAATCAACTAATTAAAATAGATTAATTTCTATGAATACGGTAATTGATTCAACTATGATAATTCGACAAAAAAATAGTAGAAACGTCATTGCAGCTGGTGTTGAATCGCTATGATATCACCTTCAATTTCTTTTAAAGTAGTTGTCCAGAGAGCAAAGATTCCAAATAAATCTTTTATTTTCGATCTGAAGTGTTTCCATTTCTTCGAAAGCACAACACAAATTATTTCTCAGCTACTTTAGTCCAGTCAAGTGCCATTCATTAATCAAATTTTACGACATGCTTTTAAGTGACCTTAGTCACTGTCGATGAACTAAGTGTAATAACGCTTTAGTTACCTCTTTAAACGACTAAGACGTTAATTTATTTCTTTAAATACAGCACTTATCAGTACTTAATTACGCCAGAAGGCAGAAATAAATCAAACGTCACAACATACGTGCAGAAGTCTGAACAAACCTAGGTCAGACGCACAGACTGCGACAATGTTCGTTAAGGTCATTTATGCAACTAAATTTACCGTTCAAGATGCCGGCGAGTTCAGAGTCATAAAGAAAGTGCTCAACAACGTAACACCAGAAAATATCCTTAGAAATATTAGATGTCGAATGAACTACTACATGTTTTAGGACTCCACAAGAAGGCATGAGCAGTCCGATTTCGGAAGTGTAAAGTATGTATAACAGCGGGCCCAGTACAGAACCTTTGGGCAACCCAAATGTGGCAGGGGTCCAGTGGGACCTGGTCGACCCGGGAACAACACAGGAAGTGCGATCGCATAAGAACGAGCGGAGCCAGTCAAGAGGTTTGCTAGCAAGCCCGAAAGATATAGACAGGCGGAGTAAAAGGATTTCATGATCGGCCGAGTCGAAGGCGGCGCTGACATCAAACAGGGTCAGAAGAGTAACCCGGGATCGATCCATAGCGTCAGAAATGTCGGAGAGCAAGCGGACCAGCAGGGTCTCAGTCGAGTGATCCCTGCGAAACCCAGACTGCGAAACCATCCGCCTGGCCTGGGTTGGGAGCGACTCTGAGTACAGATACGATGATTACTGATAAACTATACTCTACCGTAAAGGACACCTGAGCGATAATTCGACAAGTGCTTCTTCTCTGGAAAATCCCTCTTTAGGTACGGTCATTAAAGCAACTGCAAAAATCCCAATGTTGAGAATTGTGCTCAACCCTGCAGCTCTTTCTAATTAAACCAAAATATTTCTTCTAATATTTTTCGTCGGGTAACGCCAGCGCTCATAATCAATCAATCCATCGGAATTTACATGTATATAACGCCTTTAAAGATCTCTACTCAGAGCCGCTTCCGACCGAGGCCAGGCGTGTGTTTCCTTTTTAACGACTAGCTGTGTGGTAACAAAAACCATTAACGTTGCCCTCCTCCTTTTCCAGGCTTGGGACTGGTACTGTCAGAAAGCCAAAAGTGGCGGAGTTAAAGACCAGTTAAAGACGAGGCCAAGCTGAAGAAAACAGTCTTAATTAGCCAGGCCCATCCGGTGTTAACACGTAACCACAAACCTTGACGGTCACATACAGCATTAGCATGAACGCGTTAAAGGCTATTGCTATCTAGTTTACATTGATTGCTTGTTTGCCTGCTTGCTATATACACTCCGAAGAAACTAAGTCTTACTCCAGTCCGTCTTTTTTTTCGTTTCTCCCTTTTTGATTCTTCCGCTTCGACGGCCATCGACTGTCTATCATCAAGTAAGAAAACCAATACGTTGAGGTTACTTTACTTCAATTATTACTTGCATTACTTTATTTTACAGCAGTGCCTAAAATACTCTATGCCTATAATAGTATCTGTATCTGATAATGATGATGATGATGATGATGATGATGATGATGATGATGATGATGATGATGATGATGATGATGATGATGACGACGATGATGATGATATGATGATGATGATGATGATGATGATGATGATGATGATGATGATGATGATGATGATGATGATGATGATGATGATGATGATGATGATGATGATGATGATGATGATGATGATGACGACGACGACGACGACAGCAACGATTAAAACGAAGACAATGACGCCAACTTGATGCTGTTACTTTTTCTTTCCGTCGATGAAACTAGTGAAGTCGGCCTTGTTTTGGGGTCTCTGCCCTTCAGCCTCGACCTCTTCCTTCGCTGCTTCGACTTCCTTCCTCCGAAGTCGAATGGTGTTCGCTCCATGAACCAGCAACGGTGCCACTCCTCGCTTCCACGTCCTCGTCTTTATCCTCACTGTCTCTGGATCCATCGTCCGAACAGACCTCGTTTCCAGTTCATCCTCGTAGACTTCGTTCAGTTCCACCTTGAAATCTTCGAAAGATCCAGTCCGATTCTCGAAGGATTCGATACCGGAAGTAGCACAGTCTTCCGGTTTGCTCGATATCGATAGAACTTCTTCGAGGTCATTCTCGAAAACGGATGACTCGAGATCTTCATCTCGTTCATGTCCTTCATGGCCAGTTGAAGGACCCCCTCCAACTTGCGGTTCATCATCGTAGTCTGGAGACTCTATGTCGGTTTCGTAATCCGGTACTTCTTCCTCTGTGACTGAAACTTAGCATCATGATAGTAATGATGATAATACTACTACTGCTACCACTAACTACTACTGCTACTGCTACTGCTACTGTTACTGTTATGTTACTGCTACTGCTACTGCTACTGCTACTGCTACTGCTACTACTACTACTACTACTACTACTACTACTACTACTACTACTACTACTACTACTACTACTACTACTACTACCACTACCACAACTACTGCTACTACTACTACTAATAACCTAACCCTAACCCTTACAACAACGACAACAACAACAACAACAACTACTACTACTACTACTACTACTACTACTACTACTACTACTACTACTACTACTACTACTACTAATAATAATAATAATAATAATAATAATAATAATAATAATAATTATTATTATTATTATTATTATATATAATAATAATAATAATAATATTATTATTATTATTATTATTATTATTATTATTATTATTATTTTATTATTATTATTATTATTATTATTACTATTACTATTACCATTATTATTATGGCTATTATTATAATACTGCACTCATCATTTTGCGCCTTCAGTTTGAGCTACCCTTGTTTTGGCCACCCGCCCTGGGGATACTGGACTAACTAATGAGGTCGGGCCTCGAGACAGTCGATAACTGCTCTCTTAATGATCTCCAACGGCTTTGCGCTGACCATCCAGCGTTACAACGCTCTGGTCTTTATGGGTACTTTTACCAGCTTAGACTCAGACGAATTGGGCCCATTCAAGACAATTCTCTGCTTCTAAGTAATGTAAGTCCCTGAGGGATCCCACAACCTCGGGACAAAGAAATAATAATAATAATGCCCCAAGGTACATAATGATCTTTCGGTGACTTAAATACTATGTAATTTATTATTATTATTATCAGTGAGACAGGAAGATGAACTGAATGCATGTTGGAGCTCTGTTTATAGAAAGTTATTTGGTTTTAATAAATGGGAATCTGTTAAGGGCTTCATTTGTGGCCTTGGTAGACTAGACTTACATCACATTATTAAGAAACGTCGTATGATGTTCTATAGGCGACTAGTTCATTCGACATCTAATTTTCTCCAGGATATTTTCTGGTGTTACGTTGTTGAGCACTTTCTTTGTGACTCTGAACTCGTCGGCATCTTGAACGGTAACTTTAGTTGCATAATTGATCTTTACGAACATTTTCGCAGTCTGTGCGTTTGATTTTATGTTTGTTCAGATTTGTGCATGTATGTTTTGTTTCTGCCTTCGGGCGTAATAAAGTACGGATTATCATTATTATTATTATTATCATCATCATCATCATCATCATCATCATCATCATCATCATCATCATCATTATCATCATCATCATCATCATAATCATCATCGTTGTCGCCGCGGTCATCAACATATTTACCAACAAATCTGTTGTTGCAACATTCTTAAAGAAAGCACGCAACCATTCTTATTACTCATACTCTGAAAGTCTCGATTCCGTCTGTTGATATGAAAAATAACTTACACTGGACCAAATCATCGGGATCAGGTTGTGAGTCTTCTTCTGTTTTCCGAAATCCGAAATTGACCTTTCCGTGACCTTCGCTGGCCTCATTACGTGGATTTGGACCCTCCTCCATCAGAGACTGATCTGAATGGAAGGGTGAAATCCAATCCCATTGTGCCATATTTTCGAAAAATGGCACAAAATGGGAATTCTTAGGTTTTATAAATCCAGTGGTACAAGGTTTATATAGAGCTAGCACAAGTTTAATAACGTAAACGGCTGACGTAATTCCACGTAAGAACTATCTTCCGTTAAGAACCCGCACAATTCCACAAGAAACAATGGCACATTGTTCGAGCTTGTCTGACGTTGCACGTTTTAAGCTCTGCTTAACAAGCATGTTTCATCGCATTAGAGACGATCAGAATGGGCGCTAAATCAATGTAAGTTTGCTATAAGTTTTGCAGCGCCATAGTAACGAACGCATGCAACGATCCTGTTGAACAGCTTCTATATCCACTGCTACATAAGTTTCTGTCGATGGCGTTCCATCGCGGACGAGGTATCTGTGTGAAGCTTGATGGGCCTCAGAATACTTGAAGTATACGCTAGATAGAGGGTGGGGAGCGTCTGGCCTTTGATCTTCATGCCGTCACCTATCTGGCGTGACAGCTTACATGTACTTGAAACAGTAATGATTGTCCCACAGATTTTCGTCGATGCAAATGAAGCATGCACGACCTCGAAACTTTGACATGATTTAACGGTATGTTTAAACATGTATGTTATGCCATGAATCATTGAGCCGTTCAAGTTTGCATGTGTAAATTTGTGTAGGCTATGTATGTATGTATGTATGTATGTATGTATGTATGTATGTATGTATGTATGTATGTATGTATGTCCCCTATTGTAACCACTCGAAATTCTTGTATGTAATATCATTTGTTTAATATCTGTTTGGCTACAATAAAATGATGGTTATGGTTATGGTTATGGTTATGTATGTATGTATGTATGTATGTATGTATGTATGTATGTATGTATGCATACATACATAAATACATACATACCCTTATAGGTCTATCTTCATTGTATCATACTCATTACTCAAGACATAACAAATTAAAGAACTAAACAGCTATTTCGTGGACTTAAGTGCTCATTTGAAGTGGTTATGCTTTGAGCTTGCAAGGGAATAAGCTAGTGCTCTGCGCTTGGCTTTCGAGTGGCACTTTAGAAGTTTGCAGTTTACGATTGCAATTTATCTTAATCAAATTTAAGTATATATAAAATTGACTGTAATGGGCGAAATAATGGATTATTTAATCGTTTAAGCATAGTAATTGATAGAATATAACAAACACTCGGCCTTCTGTCAATTGTATTTAAAGTCTGTGTATGATCCTTCTGATTTATGTGATCAAACCGATTCTAACGAAAGCAAATCTAGTATCGAAACTTCAATGCTTGTCTACTCTTATTCACTCTGATTATTTGCAAGACATCTTTGTATGACTTCCAGGAACAGGACAAGGATTTGCATCTTAGAATCTATTATAGTCTTCTTTTGCCACATCTGTTGTCTAATTATTATTATTCTCATTATTTATTAATTTATTATTGTGACTATTAGGCTATTATTACTTTTGCTGTTATTTTGAATACTGAAATTCTGAAATGATGATAGTTGAGACATTGTCGTTATTCTCCTTCTTATTCCTCCTCGTCCTTCTCCTTCCTCCTCCTCGTCCACCACCACCTCCTTCTTCCTTCTCCTTCTCCTCCTCACCACCTCCTTCTTCTTCTCCTTCTACTCCTCATCCTACTGCTTCTTCTTACTGCTACTGCTACTGCTACTGCCTTAGCTACTGCTACTGCTACTGCTACTACTGCTACTACTACTACTGCTACTACTACTACTACTACTACTACTACTACTACTACTACTACTACTACTACTACTACTACTACTACTGCTGCTGCTGCTGCTGCTGCTTGCTGTTGCTGCTGTGTTGCTGTTGTTGCTGCTGCTACTACTACAACTACTACTATTACTACTGCAACTACTACTATGACTACAACTACTACTAAGGCCTACTATTAAACCATGAACACAAAATCGACAATAAACGTTTTACGAAATCGAGAGCCATTTTAATGTTGTGGACCTCACTTTGCCAAACGTAGACTATACAACATCGTTAGAGTTTACATTTAATAGAATTGTGACGTTCTAAAAGCGAAAAGCTAGTCTGAAAGTAAGGTCGATTTACTCCTAATACTCCTGTGCTCCAAATGGCAGGATATCCTGGGTTTAGAGGAAGAATTTCTATGCCTGGGGAATCAGTTTTAACAGTACAATTCTGGTTGAACGCATGCCTTGTACGAGCAGAACTTCCAGTTTCTGATCCATCATCGCTTTTAATCGGAAGTCATCAGTTTGGCAAATTCTTCAATGAGAAAACGAAAAGAAATTGAAGAGTAATTAATTTATGCAAAATAATTCATGAATAATAGATTGGTAAATGTAGGCCTAATGATTTGACAGGTGGTTGGACGGATAGACGGAATGGATGGATGGATGGATGGATGGATGGATGGATGGGTTGATGCATGGATGGATGGATGCATGGATGGATGGATGGTTGATGAATGGATCAGTGATCGAACAGATCGACGGATAGAGGAATCGATTGATGGATGAATTGATGAATGACGGAACGATGAATGGTGGAGGTAACTTAAAGAAAGCAGTAAAACTCTTGTAGAATTTTCTCGTAAATGAAAATGTTTGTTCGTAAGTTCTCAAACGGCTGTGCTTCTAATTAAATTAGCTGCCAGCTTTAGCTATACGCCTTACAACAGCGACTGCAAATAAAGGCAAACTTATAGTATAGGGAGCTGTACGTTTCGGGCGTGGGTTGTGCATTGTGATTGGTTCCCATGAAATATACACGTATTATATATCTTAGAGGGGAGTGTTTGATATGACGTATTACGTCGTCGCGATTAGGGTCAGGTTAGGCGTCGTGATGGTTGGTTAGGATGTTCGAAGTGTAGAACGAAGTAGTCCGTGGTTAAGGTCAGGGTCGTGGGGCGCGGTGGTGTAGGGGTATGTTCGGTGCCTTGCAGCCGGAGGGTTGGTTTCGGGTTCGAATCCACTTCAAGCCGCCACGTAGGGACCCTGGGCAAGTCCTTCACTCGCAATTGCTCATGCGCTTCGGCGTGAAACTCCGATTCAGTGTCCGCGCTGTAGTCGGGAGCGCCTCTGAGTAGAAATCTTGAAGGGGCGCTATAACAAGTGCTCATACATACATACATGCATGCATTCATTCATTCATTCATTCAGAGGACTTATATAGCGCCCCTCCAAGAGAACCTACTCAGAGGCGCTCCCAGCCCAACTTAGAGAACAGTTTTCAAATTCTTGTAAAAGGTGTATGCAGAGTCTCCAGCTAGAAGAACACGCAGATCTGAAGGAAGATTATTCCAGATGGTCGGCCCAACCACTGAGAAGGCACGAGGTTGCATCTTTGAAGTGCGCGCAAAGGAACAGCAAGTTCGCCTCGAGATGCAGAGCGAAGATTTCTGCGGGTAGCTAAACCTGAGGTAGGGCGACAGAACTCACGCAAGTAGGCTGGGGCGCTCCCTAATTGACACCGCTAGACCCAGACCGAAATCCTAAATTGAATGCGCTGAGAAACAGGAAGCCAGTGGAGTACGTCACGCATATAATGCGAGATATGGTCAAATTTTGAAAAACCACCAACAAGCCTAGCAGCTGCACGAAGCACACGCTCAACCTGAGCAATGCGCCCCAATGGGAGGCCAGCATAGATGGTACTGCAGACATATGCATATTTGTCATATTACAACACTGACCCTAACCCTGACCCTAACCACGGACTTCTTCATTCTACACTTCGAACATCGCCAAGTGTAGCCAAGCCGCTCAGCTTCGACGATACCTTTGTAAGCCTGCTTGCGTGTTGAGACGCAGCGCATTTTTACTTCACTATGTACATGTTGTGGAGTTGTAGGGACTCTACAGCGTCCAGTTTGTCTTTGCAGATGTCGTTTATTTCAAAGAGATTCATCTTGTACAATCAATCAGAATGTCTAGCATTATAAGAAAGAACGGTTGAGCATTTCGCTCAATAGGGGAAGCCGGGGTAACTTCGGCCACGAGGCAAATTCGTCCACAGGGATTACCAGGGAAATAGCGAGCAAAGGCGACTTGAATGCCGCCATCTCGCGTATAAAATCTTATAAAGCGTGTCTGTCGAGACGGCTGTGCTTTGTTACAATAATAGGCTGATTGAAGATTAAAAAAAACGATTTCAAGCCGACTCCATTTCTCTATTCTGTCGCCATTAAAACTCAAAATTAAAAATAATATTGCTCAAGTGTTAATAATTTGTGTTTAATTCTGTAAACCGCTATGGATGTTAAGAGTTTCGTTATCGAAATCCATTGTCCAATAGGCGGGTCATGCACTCTGAGATGTCTATCGACAGTGGGTGTGTCGGGGTTAATTGCACCCTTAGGACGAATTTACCCTAAAGATGTTAGGGATAGTACATATTAGTTCCTATTTTAATTTTGAAAAATGTGATATTATATATCCAGTTGCCCAATTTTACTTTAAACCATAATTATATAAATGTTATTTTACTATATATAAATTGCAAAGAACTTATGAGAAGAAAGGCAAGCGATTTTGGAGGACAGTAACCAATTAATATTATTGTGGCCAAATATTGTATCTGATTGTTGCATACTAATGATAGCTTCTGCGTTACCTGATATTACCGCTTCAGTAGTATTTTCTAACACATTTGCGCATATACCTCGACTCTAGTTATGAGGGTCAAAACAGCTGGCCGAATTCACCCAATACGTCGAGGTAAAACCGGCAAAAATGCATTTTAAGAAACAATTTATTTGATAGGTATTCTCCTCATTAAAGAGAAAAATAACCATGCAGTATATTGTTCCTATAAAATATTATTTATCTGTGATTTTGTTTCATTGTAGCAGTCAACCAATTTTAATTTATTACGAAAATAAGAAAATTGACCCAAATTTTCCCGGGTTCGCCTACTAAGAACGGTAGAGGATTTCACTCTAGTCTATAGACTCCATGTCCCATTTGAATCGGACAATGAGGGTGCACCACGCCCGCTTTCTTGCGGCCAATGGCAGCATCCTTACATCTACTGTGTATTATCTGAAACGTACAGCCCCCGATACCATAAGTTTGCCCAAATTATAGCTTCATAATTATTTCTTGTAGACTTACTATAGGATACTATTATTACTATGCATGCATTTACCATCTGGGTATTTACTTTGACTATTTTCTGTTTTAACTTAAACTCGCGCATGCGCGATCTGTATAAGCAGCCAAGCAGCGCATGCCACGCTACGTCAACAGAAAATGCTACCAGGCAGAGGCGGATTAGGTAGGGGTTCGTGTACGTACGCACCCTAAACTGACTGACTGTTCATGCCAATGATCAAATTTATTCTCCCATTGCACCATAATTTTAGAAGATGAATCCGCCTCTGTCTTATTTATACTGAAATGCACACAGTTTTAGATTTCTTTTGTCGGTGTTCATTTACTACCGCACTGTTTCAGCTGTTCAAATCTTGGCGCTGGATCAGTCATGTAAGACAACAGCAGACATTGATATGGCTTGGATGCTCATAATAATAGCTGATTAGGCCTAATGCTTTGTATTTAAGAGCAAAACGACAGTGGCTCACGGCCATACAGCATAATACTTCGATTTATGGTGGAGGTTCATAGGGATGCGGTAGGCCTAACTGGTAGGCTTACCTGGGAGGAACATGTTTGAGGCTCAGTGTCATTTTAATGTCCTTTACCAGACATTTCCTGCGAAAGTCGCCGCTTTTCATCAGGCTTTGCGTTTCATGAAGAGTGTCATCTGCTTGTGGTAAGATGTTATCTTAAGCTATGCAGTCAGAGGTGCTAACAACATGGTTTCTGATGATGCAGGGTTTCTTAAAACTCATCCATGTTTGTAAACTTCGACCTACTGGTTGGTTACCTACTTTGACGTGTCAGACAACAGTTCTTAGCAGCGGGCTCAACGGCTGCGTGATGAACAACCTACCAACTCTTCCGGCAGCCGCTGAATACTCAGACACACCGAGCAGACGCCATGTTGGATTTTGTAAGTGAACGACCGATTTAAAAAAATCAACAAAGTAACAGAAATCATGCATACTGAACAGAAGGATGAGTATGACAGTATGCCCGTCTTGCGGGATACTGTATACGGTACCTACGGAGGTCGGGTCAGCTAAACACGGGCAGTTAATCGGGTGGGCACATCAAACAGCACGCGGTCAGTCGGACATCATCAGCTTATAGAATTCTGTAATAACATAAGTAAATAAGGAAATAAATGTGCAAACGCTTTAAAAAGAATGATCTTTCATCCACTGAAAACAGGCTTCTACAGTAGAGGCTTGATTCTAATCAATGGATTTAGTAGTTCTGAGAACTACTAAATTCGAAAACTTGTTATAGGAAGTTATGGCAGATGTAAAATAAACCGTAAAGTAAAAGGAATTTTAAATATGACTAAACTGCCTAATGCTGTGCTAGGCCTATATAAAATGTTTTTCTGTTCTGTAGGGACATTGACGTCTGCTATTAAAGGATTGTTCAGAAAATTGTGCTCAACCGAAATCTATCATAGAAATAGTCTAAGTAAAAGAGTAAAACACTTAACGAAAACGTTTTAATTACCTACTTCTGCTTATGCTCGCTAATTAACTTCACTTTGTGGAAACCATCCAGGCTTTGCTTACTACTCTCACATCGGATTCTAATACTCATAGAACTCAGTTCTTTTTAGAGATATTAAACGATAATCGAAAATCCGATTATCGGTTATGAAAACGATTATCGGTTTTCAAAACGATTATCGGTTTTCATTATTGACAAAACAATTCTCGAATTCTGCCTCTTATATATAAAACCGAGGCTTCCACGGCCAACGAGGTAATAGTAGAACTCCACAGCGACGTATTATTGCCTCATATATAAAGCCTCATATATAAAGCGGAACCTTCCACAGCCAACGAGGTAATAGTAGAACCCCATACGTGTATGTACCTTACGGTACGTAGCGATTATCGGTTTTCAGTAACTTGCATTATATGATAATATATTACATTTTTTATGAAGGCCAATAAAAAACCATAATCGGTTTAAAATCGGATTTATAAAACCGATAATCGGTTTGCCAAAAGAACCTATATTAACAACCCTAGTTCTTTTATTTTGATTAATCGATTAATTTATTGGGTACTTGTCGGTTTTACGACCCCCAAAAACTCTTCATATCGTCACTTTAAAATGGAAGCTGGATTGATGAAAAAAATTGTTTCCCGATATGGCAGTGGGATTGATGAAAACATTCCTGTGTTTACACAGAAGCTGGATTGATAGAAATAATTTTTCCCGTAAATAGAAGCTGGATGGATGAAACTAAGTTTTCGATTGAATATATCCTGTATTTTAGCGTATTTTATTATTTATCTTGCCTGCCTGCGTAAATGGAAGTTGGATTGATGAAAATAATTCTTTGCGTAAATAGTAGTTGGATTGATGGATATGAGGAATTATAAATCACGTAATATGTGAAGAATTTTGGGGGTCGTAAAACCGACAAGTACCATTTATTGTTCTAATTATTTGTTATTACTGTAATGTCTTGTTGTTATTGTTGTTGCTGTTGTAGTTGTCATTGTTGTTATTTAATCGTTTTGAACGCACTATTATAATAGGCCTATAAGATCAGAAAATGAAAGAAAATTGTTTATTGCACATACTATTAACTGTTCTCGTTTTACTAAACGTTCTAGAGGATTTTTCCATGAAAGAATGACGTTGTTGATAGTATATTTCTGATAGATATGAATACAGGGTGTTCATAAAAAGAAGGAGAACCACACGACAAGAAGCTCTTACCATTGTAGTCGACCCAACCGCTGCCATCTGTGTCGACGTCGGCAATCATGTCATCGATGTCAGCCTCTGTGAGGTCGTCACCGAGATTCTTAAGAATCCATCTACGACCACAATTATTATTCTTCTTGTTCTATTTTAGAATTTTAGAAGATTAATGCTTTGTGTAAAAAACTTTAAGCACACCCGAAAGAAAACTTCATTTCTTGGTGACTTACGACAAAAGCTGCTTTTGGTCTAAAGACCTATGGTCGTTTCGTGAATTCTTTCTGTTTCTGGTCTAATATTAATCGTAAACTCAAGAACGCCCACGGCTAAGGTGGATGATGTTTAGAGTTGAAATGGCGAGGGAGGTGAGATGCTACTTTCAATTAATACGTAGACCTACCAATAGCCATATTTGAACAGCAAAAATGGTGCAACTTCCTAACTTATTCAGTCATTATATCCCGTTACCTTATTTCATTCACACTGATTTCTCATTTTTCTTTGTCTATGATGCAGAATATCTGTCTAATCGATTAATAAATCTGAAGCAGTTACCAAAGAAAGTATATTTATTTCTCGTCAATTTTTCTGCTTCGACTATAGTGTTACTTTTACCCAGTCTTTATCTGTGTGGAAAAACAAACGGTTTAACTCCGACTATTAATTAGTCTAACTTGTTACCTCAATTAATTTACTTTTAAGGATTGTAAGACTATTATGTTAACACTCGTTATTTCAGACCAATTTATTGTCAAGTATACAGGGTGGCGCAAAGAAAGTGGGACCGCCTAGTATAATTTCAAATAATAAATTTGTTTGTAACTTTTTCTTCCAAGAAAAGCAAGTAAATTGTTGCCAAATACTAATTTATACCAAATCAGAAATAAAATTCAATGTGTCCTCCTCGATCGGTTCGCAACAGTTTTTTTAAAATTCTGCGCCACTGGCCAATGCTGCTGTTTATAAACCGCTGAGAGAATTTTTGCCACTCTTCAACAATGGCCAGTTTCAATTGATTTATTGTTGCAAATTTACGACGAAGGTAGACTTTTTGTTGGAGGGCACCCCAAATAGCATTATCTAGTACCGGGTTTAGGTCCGGGCTATTTGGGGCCACATGTCTGGTTCGATGAAGGTGACATTCTCTCTCGAATAAAGTTGATCGTGTTTCTTGCCGTGTGCGAAGGAGCTCCGTCCTGTTGCAGTGTCTAGCTTTGACGATTACATCTCGCTCGAATATCCGTGATATGCCAGTTTCTCTTTCAATTTCCCGTGGGCTCTTGTGGCTGTGAGGATCATCATCCTGGCTGCAGATCAGCTCACTCACATGCCGAATATTCCGTGCTGTTCGAACGAACTTCGGGCGGCCGCTTCCTGATTTACGGAGCTCCTTCGCACACGGCAAGAAAGTTGAAGAAACACGACTTATTAAAGTCGTACCATCGGCATCAATTTTTTACTAAGTCGATTAAGATTTGTTTTACTCCAGCTTTATTTGGAAACTCGGTATTGCAACCATAAATCAATTGAAACTGGCAATTGTTGAAGAGTGGCAAAAAGTCTCTCAGCGGTTTATAAACAGCAGCACTGGCCAGTGGCTCGGATGTTTAGAAAAAACTGTTGAGAACGGAGGAAGATACATAGAATTTGATTTTTTTATTTGGTATAAACTAGCATTTGGCAACAATTTACTTGTTTTTCTTGGAAGAAAAAGTTACAAACAAATTTATTATTTGAAATTATACTAGTCCCACTTTCTTTGCGCCACCCTGTTACAGTAGGTGTCCCAAATAAGCGGGACTCCGGTCCCATCTGGATCTGCTCTTTGTATCTCTAAAACCTACTTATACACTGCATTATGTAATATTTTTAACAATAAATTTAACGAATGAAAAATTAACAAACTAGTTAATTAATTTCCTGGCTAATAATTAGTCTAATTAATTACCTGAGTTCGTTCGTATTGACTTCTCCCTTCTTTTCTTTGTCTAAGATGCGGAACATCTCCCGCAATTCCCTCTCATCCTCATCATCTTGCATCTTCTTCCGTACGATGCCACAGAATTCTTCGAAGGCGATGTAACCAGTGCCTACCGACAAAAATTAATGAATCAAAATAGTTAACAAAAATAATTCGTCACATAATAATAATAATAATAATAATAATAATAATAATAATAATAATAATAATAATAATAATAATAATAATTAATAGCGATAATGATTATAATAATAATAATACATAATAATAATAATAATAATAATAATAATAATAATAATAATAATAATAATAATAATAATAATATAATAGCCATGATAATGATTATAATAATAATAATACTAATAATAATAATAATAATAATAATAATAATAATAATAATTATAATAATAATTATAATAACAATAATAATAATAATAATAATAATAACAATAATAATAATAATAACAATGATAAGAGGCTGGGCTGCTATAGCGCTTCTCATTGGCCTGAATATTGTAGCCCATCTGATGGAGTGCCATGCAAGTTTACGCATCGAATCTTTTGACTGGGAATGTCCTTAATTCTTCTTGTAAGGTTAAGCACAACTTGGATGTGACCGTATACGCTATAAACATATACTTTCTGAGTAGTTAGTGCTGTGTCATTCCTGTGTAGATCTGCACATGGGGAATGCAGCATTGTACATGGGTGCACTGCTTATGTTATGAATAAACTTACATAATGGTGTCCAATTGTGATATTTCTATACCGTAGGCCTAATATAAGAGGTCTATGATAATTATAGAAGTCTCACGGACACACAATGAACCACAATTCATGGTTGGTTATAAAGTCTAAAGTTACAAACCGTTGGACAGAACCATTCATTCATTCATTTATTCATTCATTCACTCATTCATTCACTCATTCATTCACTTATTCATTCATTCATTCATTCATTCAACTGCTCTGGCCCAACACTGGGCGTTTGCTGTGGTGGATCCCTCCATTTGGAATGACCTTCCCCCTCACTATGGGCTAAACTAATGACTGTTGCCTCATCATTGCCTCATCGGTCTCGCTTTTTAAAGGCTTTCTTTTTCCTCAGGGCTTCCGTGCCAGGGACGTAACTAGCGTTGGACTTGTGGGGCTTAAGCCCCACCCCAAACGAGACTGAAGCCTCTCAAAAATAAATCAAGCCTCCCGACCCAACAATAGACTCGTCAAATTCGAGGCTTAAGGCCCCAAAAACGAAAAGTCCTAGTTACGTCACTGCTCCGTGCTGAGAGCGCCTCTGAATATCTACGAGATGCGCTTTTTAAGTTGAGAGAAATCCGAGAACTAGGCCTAATAATAATAATAATCTTCGTTTAACATTTTCAAACTGACAAGTACGCAGTATGATTACAATTCATGGTACGAACGGATTATCACAAGTTATTACAAGAGTCGAATTTAACTGCTTGGCAGCCATGCAAGGCGCCCATCACGCCCGACTACTCTTTTTTCAACGCCATCTGGCGAATGAAAAGGCCGAGTCGACCTTAGGGAGGGTAGCGGGAAGCAATCCCGCGTCCGTTGCC
>JACEVL010000260.1:577500-580000 GCA_020284085.1 Aporrectodea caliginosa | reverse complement strand
TCTAAACACGCCAACTGTGACTCATCATCCATCAGTCAATCCAATCCATTTGACCTCGAAAGCTGCCTCGGTATGGCATGCATAACTATACCGCCTTAGAGGAAGGCAGAACAAAATTAATAGCTATTGCAACAATGTTTAAGGTTTTTTTTACTACGGACTGGCAGTGTGTATATGAGGTCGTTTAAACGGGCATTTGAGTGAAAGATATCACCCGGTAAATTCACTGAAAATGAGCAGAATCAGATTGTATTGTACGGTCACTATAGGAGGACATGTCACATGTGCACTACTTTTTGGAAATTTCTCAGGGTGAACATGCAATGTAATGTAATTACGACAATTCCCATAACATCATCAGTATCAAGCTACTTCTAGGATGCTCTACACACTGTAAATTGGAGAATACTCGAAGAATTTTAGGTTTCGGATGCTACCGAATCAAATATATGAGTTTTGGCTGACACATGACAATTCGGTCTATTTTAGAGTTGCTGAACCACTATAAAACTCTTGGGAGGTTAGATTAAGGCACCGATGGTGAGTACTAATAACTTATATAGCGCCGGCATCTAATGAATCGTATCCATCGTTCAGATTCCAACGTTATGTGAAAACCATTTGAGCAGTAGAATCTAGGCATGTGACTGCTTCTCCCAGATAGATGCGGTATGCCAACGATTCTTGTGTTGCTAGAGTTATAGGCCTGCCAAGCCCTGGCCTTCAAAGGCAGTGGCACTGTCTACAGAGAGACAGACAGACAGAAGGAGACAGACAGAGGCAGACGATCCTTAGATCCGGACAAAGAGAGAGAGAGAGAGAGAGAGAGAGAGAGAGAGAGAGAGAGAGAGAGAGAGAGAGAGACGACGAACAAACAGAGATAGAGACTGGGACAGAGATAGGGACAGAGACAGAAAGACAGAGACAGAGAGACAGAGAGACAGAGGATAGAGAATTATAGAGAGCGAGAGCTTCTTCGTGTTGTATTCGTGCACTTGCTTGCATCGATGCTACAAAATTGACTGAGAATTACTTTATTGAGCAATTGCAGGGCACGAACTGGTAATCAAGTTGATTATTTAGCACACATATGATATTAAAGGTGCTACATTAATGTCCAAACTTACAAGGCATACACAAAACAATAGCAATGCAACAATTAGGAGTGAGAGAGCCTTACCAGAAGCTGCCTCTCACAAGGAAGTTAAGAGTGAAACAGATGACTGATGCAGCTGCGTAAATAAACTATGTAAGCGAGGCTATAATTATGAACATTTAGTTCCAATAATTATCTCTCCAACAATCTGTCTTAGTCTTTGTTTGAAGGGCGACAGACCCGGGCTACTAGAATGACCTCGACCGTTTGTCACTGGTGGCTCTTCAATCAAGCGACCGACACATGACGAGTGCATTTTATGCGTACTCCTTGTGTCTCGACGGCTGGCCGGACGTGTGTAATCTTCTACCATCACTGGTAGGGGCTGCTCGTCGGCAGCGTCAGCGTGTGTGCGAACGCTGTCACCCGTCGTCGCTCTACTCTATCGACGTAACTTGACTCCGAGACTCTGAACATCCGTGCCATCTTCAGCTGTTGACGGGAATCCGTTGGTTGGTTCCTCGTGTGTGCGTGGGCCCGCCACTGGTGACTCTTTCAGCTTACTGTGCATTGTTTTGCTAACTGATGTAATAATCGTTCGTAAGGACATTTGACATCACATAGACTATAGCGCAGAGAGCTCCTCTGAGTAGATATCAGCTTGAAGGGGCGTTATATAAATGTTCAATTACATTACATGACAAAATATATTAAATTACATTACCAATACAACATTAATATAACACTAATACAACATCAATACAACATCAACAGTCTTCCTGCACCCATTCAGGAAACCAAAAGTTTACCGACTTTTAAAAAAGTTTAAAATGCATCTGTTACGTAACCACGAGCACTAACATTTACGCTGACAGTAGACTTTTTGTGAAGCGTCCTAGAAGTAGCTTGCTACCAACGACGCTATATAAATGGTCGTAATTACAATTACAATTACAATCAATACAACTTCGGCTGTGGCGCAGCGCACACGCTGGTGCACATTGCCGATATAATCCGCAAACTCTTCCAGTGACTTTCAAGTCGCAGGTGATAACGTTTGAAACCTGTTGGGCATGAACATGCGGCCTACACTAGAAAAAGAAGAAATCGAAGCCTAAAGGATTTCTTTGTGGCGGTCTTATAATATGAGCGGTGAATCCTCCAAGGATTCGCGCTGCTATGTGAGAGCGCTCAAACTCATGTCTCATGCCAAACCTTTCTTCTCTATATAACATAATGTACTTATATTGTTAGAGTTTGAGTAGACAAAATTACCTATAAACTCCCCTCGATCGTTGATACAGAACGCGCTGTAGTGCTTGACCCTAACAGGTGGATCTTATTAGCCTTACCTGAGTGTTCAAGTAACACCTCTTGAGAACCACTCAGAGGAACATAATGGGA